>OY979681.1:10600000-10822000 GCA_963855955.1 Luperina nickerlii | reverse complement strand
ACGAGCACACTCCACAAAATACTGCACAGTAATGAGAATATTCACAACAAAAAATAATCGCTTTGCAAACCCTTTGCAACAAATATTTTTAACAATAGTTTGGAAACAAAAGAGATCCTTTCTAGAATCGTTCCCATCATAAAACACCTGCGCAAAGTCAAAGAAACGATAATTTTATCAGTACCTACCTAAATACTTTAAAGAATTAAGAACAATAGACATCAATATGGCCGCAAAACGAACCGCATATTCGTTCGAACAGAGTACAAAATTAAAAACATGCTTTCGTAGGTACTAATGTAATCATGGTCACCCTACTCTGATACGGTTTCATACTACTATTTATTGTAAATATATTCTAAAATATGGATGCTGCAGTTATGTTCGCCATATTTATCCAAACTATGTTACGTTACCTGGCGATTAGTACTAAAACTTAGCTTAAACCTACTTTTTATAACGAGATAAACGCAATTGTATTTTAGGCATATTGCCGTCCGAGCGGCCAACTAAAATCGACTCTAACAAATTATTGAACCTACTTTCTAGTATTTTTTTTCTGGTTTTAGCTGTAACAAATTAGTAACTAATTGTCCATACACATTAGCCTCTATTAATTTGATATTTATGGTGAGATACCTACCTACTCATAACCTGAGAACTAAATATTGCGTAACTTTTTGTTTATTTACGTTATGACGTTTTTAAATTTTGTAACAAATTGAACAAATTAAGACCTTTCTTTTGATGCATCATTCGTCTATCTGTATTATATAGTTTCTGTGTAATCACGGGCGATGATTACGGCAAGTGGCGGTTCTAGCGGCCAACTATTCTTTGTCATAGCGTCTTAGTTTTTTTTGTAACAAATTCACGAAAAGGGGTGTGTAAAGTAACAAATTAGCACTAATACCTGGCAAAGTTTCGTCAAATATTATGAGTTGGCCGCGCGGTTGAAATGTACATAAACCACGTGGTGTGTCACGTCTCATCTTTCGTGGCACGCATTGTATGGTTTTTCATTATTGGGACACGTTGAAGAACACGATAGATATTGCAACTAGCTTCATCTTTCTGACTTAGCGACCCATTGACAATTCAAAAATGCCTGTAATTGGTTTATCCGAAATAAATGCTTTGAGTTTGTGTTTCAGTTTGATTCTGGACGTTAACGCACTTGATTTAAATTTTAGAAAAAACAAATGCTTGAAAATGTAGGTGATTCAATGACCGCTATTGCCATGCTAAAACGCGACAACTAATAGATACAGAGCAGGTGTTAACATATGCATAGAACACAGACAACATAAACAAAACAAGTCCGCAGTAAATTGGATCAGACAAGTAAAAGAAAAATATCAAACAATTTCTTTTTTGATTAAAAAGTCCAATTAGCTCCGTCGTCTTTGGTAAGCTTCACCTCGCCGTTATTTTTTAAAGAACGAGCTGATATTGTTATAACTATTTTTTTCATTTTTTGTTACGGTTTTTATTTAAGACGCAGACAAGCTGGCTAGTTATTCTAAATAGATAAAAAGAAAGTTCTGTTTGAAAGCGATTTGCGGAATAAGGGCTTTGTTTGGTCTGCATGATCTAATGCAGATCACGCAAGACGTGTTTCAAATATGAAAGACGTGTTGCGGATTAGATTCCCGTAGTGAATAACAGCCAAAAGTCAATACCTACTTTGCACAATATCAAACTCGAGTAGATGCTTTCCTTCCTTTTGACATGATTAGATTATATCAGTTGAATGATCCCTACGTTGTTTCGGCAAATAGGTACCAGTGAATTTAATTGGATTAATAGAGCTACCCATTTAGTCGAATCCTTCGTCACTCATTTGTCACAGTTCATGATCGTAGGTAAGGTAAAACTAAATAATGACAATATTTAATCATCTGCCTAGCCTTTTCCTATTTCCCGAATAATTTATTAATATTGATTTCTCAATATTTTAGAGATCATTCCGTTATGGATTTTTAAAGATTAAAGTATTATCAGACTAGTCAATTACAAATCGCCGAACTCACCTAGTTTTAAAAATATAATTAAATATTGACGTGTAAGTGTTTTTTTACCGAATTTGTTACCTCACAGTAGGTGCGAAAAGTAGAATATTCTCCTAGGGGACCATGGTTCGGTCAGCTTGAACCCTTCGCTACTCTCTGGATACTAGTTTTAACTTCATACAAGTAGATACAAGGAGAAATCTTTTACAGGACAATAGAGCCAAAGTGGCACTCCAGGAGTGCCAACAGAAGTGATAACAAAACACAAACAGAATACTTTGCCATCACTCACTGACATATCGCATATATATTAAAACCGAGTACATCCCGAGGACAGCCGAACGTCATCCGAAGCGATGTCGGTTACGGTAACAGTGACGCGAGTTCAATAGTATTTTCCCATCTCAAAAAATGCCCAACGCGCCTAAAAAAGCTTTCACTTCAAAATTGCGATTGTCACGCGCGTACGCGTTCGCGACTTGATTGATTGAGCGACTATGTCATATTCATAAAAATACCGCGTAGAGGGCGTATTTTTTCATTGTTATTGCTATGAATGGCAGAATACGTTTTCATGATAGAAGTTGTCGAGAAAAACAACTGTTTGTTTTGAACCTTATTAACATTAGGGTTGTTGTTAAAAGGTTGTTTTTTGAGTTTTTAAGATTAACTTTATTTTGTAAACAGCTTAAGAAACTACTTTCATAAGAATTATGATTTGTATGTATACTTTGTACACCCTTGTTTATAGTGTAGAATGCTGCAGCAGCACGCAAGTGAAGATGTGTTTGAACAACTCATGTATCAGATATTATAATATCTTTGTTGCCTAAAACTACTTTACCTTACACTAGGTACCGTATTCTGAACAAAAACAGAAAGCCGGCCAAGCTGCGAGCTACATTCACACAAGTGCCTCTTTAAGAAACTGGGAATTCTTGACAGCATTTAATTTTGCTGTGGATGTTAACTTTGTTAATAATTTAATATCGCAGTTTCTCACGTAGCCTTTCACAAACATACTTAATACTGGCTGTACTAATCTTTGTTAGGTAGTCTTTATAAAGATTGAAAACTCTAAGTCTAAACTTATTTAGAATTCACAAAATGATTTTAGAATTGGTACTGTCTTCTGTTGTGTTAATTATTCTAGTTAAGTAATAATGAACAGTGATAAAATATTTAATAAACGTCGAGTAGTTGTTAGTACTAGTGGAAATCAATAAAGCATAAATATTTTAATGATGATTTGCAGCAGTGCATAGCTTAAACATATTGTTGAGAACAGTTTCTCGATGCCTTCATGTTTCATGTGAGAAACGACCCGCTTAGTAAAACTTGTACCTATGATGGAACTAGCCACGAAGTGTGCCACATTGAATTGCTCTTTTGTTCGTATCAGATAATAAATGTAAAGTAGGTTTTATGTTCAGCTTTGTGCTGCGATAAATTTAAAATGTGCTACGGCACGCTGTCAGAAATTTTCCGCCACGGGAGGGTGGGTCTATTTTCATACAAAAAAATAACAATAATTTTTATTTACGAGTATTTCTCGACAATAGGTACTTACTCTATGAAGCTATTGTAATTTATAATTTTAAAATTATGTAGGTAATTATGATATAATAATAACTTTATTTTAATAAATTTACGACGTACATCCCTTAAGATTAGATTTTTTTTTAAATTTCATCAAAGATTTTTTTATGCAAAAACTTTATACGGTTAATTAAGAGTTTTTGTCGCCCGCCTGCTGTCTTTTTTGGATCAAAACAGCCATTTAAAAAGCCCATTGTCCCAAGAGACAAAATAAAGACCGACTTATATTTTTAAAATACCGTTTTATGCAAATAAGTCCAGTAACTGGCGTAAACACGGCTATTAATTTTAATTAACATGGTTAAAAGTAGGGTACATTATATCAATTAAAGTAGGGGTGTATTGAAGTAGCCTTCACATTTCCACAAGTGGCGATACGATACTTAATGCATCTGGCGCACCCTTGTGTCCACTACAAGCTTACTGATTGGCTGCTTTTTTATTGCTCCAGCATGAGTTTACCAAGCAAAAACAAATATGACTTTTTCAAATCTTATATACTTTCTGAGTATGTCTAAGACATAACTGACATCGGTGAAGGAAAATCACCTTGAGGAAGTCTGGACTATAGGTACATAGTAGTTAATATAAGGCTGAAATCACCAACCCGTCTTGAGCGAGAGTGGTGATCAATAGTCGTGCCTTCTACACCGTATTCTTTACGTTATGCATAAACTTTGTCAAACGCTTCTATAGCTTTTACAAATTAAATCTAACAAAGGAAGTAGTACTTAAAAAGGCTTCGTTACAAAGATATTTGTAATTTCATTTAGTGAAATTTAATTGAGCTATGCAGTAAGAAAGGGTCTTAGCTTATTTTCGACAAGTTTCAGCCCGCCAAATCTTTTGAATGAAAAAACGTCGTTGCCAATTCGGATAAAGAGGCATGCATGCATCCCGATGCATTCATAAAAACTAAATACCTTGACGTATAACACCCGTGTTACACGTCAAGGTATTTAGTTTTTATGAAAACTAACAAAAAATAAGAATTCATTACAGTACCCGGCGATAGGTAAATATTGCACATCGACCTTTACCATTTTTTGTATTTTATACAAAGAATAAAAATAATTATCAAAAGAAGCAAATCATAATTGTTTTAACAGCTCTTAATAGATACCGGACTGTTTGTATTTCGTGCGACAGAGATAACGCTCTACGAAGCCGAAATTAGCCGATTGTCTCTTTCCAAAGGTCGATGTGCAATATTTATCGCCGGGTACCGTAATGTGTCATTAATGAAAAATGCTTATTTCCATGGTCTGAACATCTGGTGGAAGTTTATGTATATCGTCCGGAACACGGTGTATAAGAAGAGGCCTGTGCCCTGCAGTGGGGCTGTAAGAGGCTGGTATAATTTGTGAGCTTATTCTCGATGAGAAAAAAAAACAAGTAGAAGAATAAAAGTATCTAAAAAAACAGTGGCACTCCGGGAGTGCCGACAGAAGTGAAAACAAAATACAAACAGAAAATACTTTGCCATCACTTACTAACATATCGGATATACATTAAAACCGAGTACATCCCGAGGACAGCCGAACACATCCGAAGCGGGTATTTTTTAAATCTCTTATAAACAAATCACGCGCGGTGTCGCTTACGGTAACAGTGGCGCGAGTTCTATAGTTACCCATCTCAAAAAATACTTTTCTGCATAAAATGCAGCTTTATTTATTGTCAACGAACATAATTATCTTACTTATAAGTTCTTATCTCTTCCGGGATGGGACTGTCTCGACGTCAACCCTTCTCTTCCTCGCCACTTAGCGATGAAATTATTAGTAGCATTACGTCGCTAGCTAAAACAATCAAAGCGCCTGAGATTACTCGGAAAATTGAAATTATATTTAAATGTCGTTAAAATGTTTCTAAGGCTTGATGGAAACTCTAAAATCGGTTAAGAAACTTTGTTTCAAATTATCGGGTATTGTAACCTTAACTTGATCCAAGTTTAGCTTTTAAAGTGCAAATTGATCCCTAAATTGAACTATAATCTTATTGTTTACTTCTTCTAAAAGCTCACAAGGGTTTTATATCTTAGTACGGAACCCTAGAAAACTGGTAAAATGCAAGTCAAAGTTTGTGGTTCTCCGCATCGTATCCGTCAAAGGAAGATCTTGTGCGAGAAGGGAATTTTAAATTGGATTCGCTGAAAGTGGAGGAATGAAAGTGTAATGCATTTTACAAGAAAGCCCTGTATTTTTAACCGACTTCAAAAAAGGAAGTTCTGTATTCGACCCGCATGTATGTAATGTTTGTATGTCCGCGATTTTCTTAAAAACTAAATTTTGATAATTCTTTCATTATTCTTGATATACTTTAAGGAAGGTTTAAGTATATAATACATTAGGTAATTATTCTTATGTACGAAGTTATATGCATAAATGTACTGCATCTCCGGCATTTCTATGCGAATTTTGATGATTCTTCTAGTCGGTGTCTTCAATTCTTCAATGCACTAGTGTTAATTGATTTTGAGTGGGTACGTACAACTATAAAGTGAACAATAAGAACCATTTTACAAAAAAACAGCCAACTTAAAAAAAAAAAACACTACAAAGTGATAATATAACTTTAATTTCGGAAATCGGTGTCAAAAAACGAATATGCGGAACCAACGACACCGACTTCCGAAATTAAATTGTGTAGTTTTTTTTTTAAGTCAGTTGTTTTTTTGTTAGTTTCTATATTCTTTTAAGACATTATACTTTTATTTCCTAAACTGTCTATAAATACACTTACGGGTCCGGAGAAATATTATTCCGCAGTAACATCTTAAATAATATAAATAAAATTAATGTGAAACGAAGAAAACCTTTGTATTTCAATCTATACCTCATCATCATCATTTTAGCCGAAACCCGTCCACTGCTGGACATAGGCCCTCCCCAAAAACTGCCACTTCGACCGGTTCTGTACTTCTCGTTTTCAGCAGATTCCTGCAGCCAGTACAAGGTCATCATTCCACCTTGTGGGAGGCCTTGCAATGCTACGTCTTCCGATACGCTACGTGGTCGCCACTATAGAAGCTTTCGGGCCCATCGGCCATCTGTTCTGCGAGCAATGTGTATCTTATCGTCTTATATACCTACCACAGTTTTTCAAGACAAAAATCTTAGACCAGTGAGTGTTGCCAGTGATGACCTATGGCACTGAAACGTGGTCGTTCAGAATGGGACTCGGTAGAAAGCTGAGAGTCACCCAAAGAGCAATAGAGAGGGCTTTGCTTGGAGTTTGCCGACGTGATCGAATCAGAAATAAAGAGATACGTAGGAAAACCCGGGGAACCGATAAAACCCTAAGAATTGCTCAACATAAGTAGCAATTCGTATCTACATATAGAAAACACTGCCTCCATCTGACATTAACCTTAGTATTAGGGATAATCCAGCGTGTTCCAAGCCTCTTAAAAGATTTGTATTCCCCCGGCATCAATATGTAACCTTCCAAGTACTCGTAAGACTATCTCAACTGCTTAGGGTTCCATTATGTCTAATTTGGGAATACTATTGTATCACGCACGTGTATCAGTATCCAGAGACTAACGCAGATAACAAAATATCGACCAACAGTAGAAGTAAACCGTTACATAATAAAGGAAAGAACAATAAACGCGTAGGTACAGTGGAAACCTTTTATTTGTTTGTTACATAAAACAGATGAGGCGAGGGAAGTCGAAGATAAAATTGTACAGGAATATTTGCGCAAATAATTTTAGCTTATTGGCAACTACTGCCAGATAAAATCAGGTTGTTTCGAACTTTTTCCGGATCCTCATTAGAAAGGTATTTCAAAGCGGTGTTTATCTACTCGATAAACCTATTGGTGAGATTTCTACAGAAATACTTCGTAGAATCCTTAACGATTGATTCGACGAAGTAATTCATCTGGTGCCTGATTTTTGCAAAATCGGGCACGCTAAGAATTGACAAATCTTATTTATACATTTTTGCAGCTGTGTTTTTTGCTGTTTCGACCATAGAAATGTAAAAAAATATCTGTGGTTCCGACAAAAGAAGCTCCTCAGACTTTTGAACAATTGTCTCTGGGCGATGAGCATAATGCAATGGTAGGGCACGTACAGTGGACGTGACCAACAAGGTTTAGCAAGTTTGTAACATTCTGTGCAGAGATTACTGCTTGCTTTTGTTATATGCAGGTAGTTCAAATCTACAGTTATAATCGCACTGTCGGGCAAAGGAGGATATTTTACAGGGTCAAATTAAATTAGCTAGCGTAACTCTGAAGACGTGATGGGTATCGATACCTAAGCACAATTAAATTAAATAAAAAATAGTTCTATTTTGGGGGTCAACGACCGCTTTTAATGTTGTTAGGTACTTGAAGTATGAGTTGAGAAAATCTTTTTTCTTATGTGTTATAGTGTTTAGACATTGAAGTTTACACGAAAAACATGTTTTATTAAAGTGATATTTCAAGTGCTACACTACCTGCGGTCGATGACCCCACAAAAAAACACATGAAATTAATTACGTTTTTGTTTTATCATGTTTAGATATCGATACTCAGCATGTCTGCGGAGTTTCGCTAGCTGATTTAATTTAACCCTGTATATAGAACAAATATGTTGGCGACAATACGCAGCGCTGGGAGCCACTGCGACGACCGGCGGGCGTATTGTCAATGCTGGCAGCAGCGGCGGCTCTCGGCAACTCGTCCCCCGCTCCCCGCAAACCGCTGTCGCCCGCCGGTCGTCGCAGTGGCTCCCAGCGCTGCGTATTGTCGCCAACAAATATGAGATACTTAAAATTTACGCCAAATTACTATAACATTTCTGAATAATATATCCAAATTTCAGAAATGTTATAGTAATTTGGCATAAATTTTAACAGGAGCCTATTTGCATTCTCTTTGTATTTACATATCAAACGAACTGAATGGAGAATGTATCACTAATGCATACAATCATACATACTATAATAATAATAATTTAACGTGAAATTTAAATGTTAAGAACGCTGTTTCGTAAAGGCTCCTTCAAACAGGAGCGACACGCGATAAAATCGCGCGCGACACAAAGGCACCGCAAGTCGTGCAACGGGCGGTGCCTTTGTGTCGCGCGCGATTTTATCGCGTGTCGCGCCTTAATACGAATTACAGCGAATATGTAATTTTGTTAATGATTCTTTGGGTACCGTACGTCGAAATAAAATTAAATGGAAAATTTATGGGACCATTATCTTTCCGAGCTATCTGTGAGTAATTTTGTTTAATGTAACAAAATCCATACTAATATTATAAATTCGAAAGTAACTATGTCTGTCTGTATGTTATCTTTTCACGTCTAAACCACTGAACGGATTTCGATTAAATTTAGTAGAAAGATAGATAGATTACATCCCGGGGAAGGACATAGGATAGTTTTTATCGACATACCTCGCGGGCGGAAGCTAGTTGTTGAATAAATTCATATTTAGATCGAACAGAAAGTTGCTCTGTTCTAAAACGAGATTCCTAGTCCGGGATTTGGGTTTGTACCCGATAAAACGCAATAGGCTCACTTATACTTATCTACAAGGCACTGGAACACCACATAATCAGTCTATAGTGGTCCCACTGCTGGGACACAGGCCTCCTGTCTGCGAGTGGGAATGGGCCGTAATCCACCACGCGGGCCCAGTGCGGGTCAGTAGATGTCACGCGTCTTCGAATTTTGGTTCTAGGACATGCCGGTTTCCTCACGATGTTTTCCTTCACCGTTTTTGAGGGCAATGGTGATGATATAAATTACACAAAGTAAAGCGCCTGTCTGAATACGAACCCATGACCTACAACTCGTATGTCGGGTCTGTTACCACTGGGCCACCACAGCTCTCACTGGAACACCATCTTATTTATTTAAACTTCTCGCACAAAAATGTACAAAGGCGGACTTCATGCCTCAGGCATTCTCTACCAGTCAACCAAGGGTGGTGAAGAGATTGGATGGCAGGTGCTTTTATTGAGAGGAACAATGATAAAAAAAATCTATTAAAACTAGGTACAGACGCCAGCACATCAACCTAATCTGTCAAATTTCTTTAATAGATTTTCAACTTTATTGCCAAAGCATAAGATTCAAAGTTGATTGGAAAAGTTTGACAGTTTCGGGTAGCTTAATGTGCTGGCGTCTGTACACAAATACATAAATAGGTTATATACAAATACATACCCAAAAAAAAATATCTGAATATTTATTACAACAAGTACATAATCAGCTTGAAGTGAATAAACATATGCGTGACTGGTATTTAAAGAATTAGGTAAAGAAATTCATGAATTTCGAAGTCAGGTGACATGCTCGAAAGTTGATTGATTACTAACATATTATCGTGGTATGATATGGAATGGATCCGTTGGATGCGGGAAGCACAGAACCGGTCGAAGTAGAGGTGTTTGGGGGAGGCCTCCGTTCAGCAGTGGACGTGTTTCCGCTGAAATGATGGTGATGATGATATGGAATGGTATTTTACCGAAAATATTTAAACATTGATTCTTAGTTTTGTTTTGAACACAGTATTTTCTTTTAAGTTCGCACGCACCTTAATCCGTGACGTCATCATTGTCGTCGTCGTGTTATAAATTTGCTTGAGGAAAATGTATGAAGATACTCGCATAGTTAATTAAGATGATCCATGAAATAAGTAACCGTTTTCTACCTTACAAATTACCTAGATTACTTAGTTCATTTTTGTAACGAAATATGTAATTGAATAATTTATAAGGGTTCCTTGTACAAAATTTCATGTAGCTTTGTGGAAAATGCTTGCAGAGAAAAGTCGAGAAAATTCAGTGTACGTTTTTTATATGAATAAATTTTCTTTACTTTGTTCAATAGAGGGGTTTTTGGCTACGTAATACTAGCCGCACGGGTCGATGCTACGCTTACCGTGGTTGTTCCGTGGTTGGGTAACCATCTTCACACACCAAGACCCCTCCGTGCCTCGGAAATCACGTCAAGTCGTTGGTCCCAGCTGTCATTCGTGGATCTTTGACAGTCGTTACGGGTCGTCAGAAGCCCGAAAGTTTGACAACCAGTCTTAACAAGGGGTATTGTATTACCCAGTAACTGGGTTGTAGAGGTCAGATAGGCGGTCGCTCCATGTAAAATACTGGTCCATTCAGCTGCATCCGGTTAGACTGGAAGCCGACCAACATAGTTGGGATAAGGTTAGGCAGATGATGACTTTGTTAAATAGAGATCTTTGAACAGTACCTTGACCCCCATAATCCAGTTACTGGGTAAATACTCTTTCCTGGTAAGGCTGGCTTCTGAGTACTTCTGGGTTCTCGTAATGACTGTCAAAATCATACTTATTGTTACTCTAATAAAAACTAAGACTCCAGGGTGTTGTGGCGCTGCCAAGAGACGCCCATGTGCAGCACTGGACTGCCATAGCCCAAGTTGATTGATTTCGTGTGCAATAGAAACATGTAGTGAAAGTATATTTTATAAAACATTATTCCACAATATTATGTTGAGTTTCTTTATTTATTATTATTACAACTTGTTGCTTCGTGCAAAATAATGTCTCTCAAATATTTTATGTGTCAAAGAGATTTGTGTACAAAACTTTTGATTTACAACTGAACATAAATTATTATACCTATCTCGTGTTTGACAGTGTTTGTATCAAGAAATATTGTTTACCTTTTCATAAGAGGTATATTTTGGGGAATAACAGTCATCCCCTTATGCATACAAATGTCTGCTCATAAAAATATAACGGACAAGTACACATGCTTATGAAATGGGACTCTTTCTTATGGTAAATGTATTCAACTGTATTATGGGATCACTTTTCAGAATAAATGTTAAACTATGTACTTACGTCAAAGTTTCTTTGAATAATTGAAATAGTTCTGGTAAGAGGATAATTAATATTTATTAATATTTTCCGATTGCCTGTCTGTTTGGTATGCAAAAGACGTGGGACGAGCGTGTTTCAATTTGTGCTACTGTAAGACGTTGGCTATGTTTCGGGCATAAAATACAACGCAGGACAAATTGAGAAAGTCGTTATTATGGTTCACATACGTCTCTTTATGACTTAGAGAATTAGTGACTGGGACAGTGCTAAAAATAAAGTTCTCCAATAACTTTCTATAAAAAAATAGAACACTGGCAGTATATGTTTAGTAAATTGAGAGCAATATTATAAAGTTCCGTAGCCTTTACGTTTTTATGTAGGTAGTCTACATGAAAACGTAAAAACTAAGGCGCTTTATAGAGTACCCACCAGGTACTTAGTCCAACGATTTCACGATCACAATATCTCGATACCAATTTCTGATCACAGTTTTATTTCTTGTTTTCGAAAAACATTGTATCTCTGACCTACTTAAGAGATTCAATACTGAACAACCTTTGTTTAGCAAGTCTAAATAAAATTATTCCCAGAAAATGCCTAAAATTTTACGATGGTATGCGTAAATGGGGCTTATAATGGTTCATAGGTAAACCGAGAGTAATAATGTAACGAATTTATGTTTAGCTGTAAATTTAAAATATGCTTGTGTGTGATGTGCTCATAAAAATGAAAAGCACGGTCACAGTGCTTATTCTGTAGTAGGTACTTTTGGACATGACTTAAAAGCAAGGCAAAATTAATTTTATAATACCTAAATTATGTGAAGAAGATGAAGATAAATTAATAGAAATGAGAAAAAAAAATAGAATATTTTTTATTCCGGTTTCCAGGACAGTATGAGTGTTTGAGCACAAAGTTACGCGTGTTTTTCCGTAAACACAGCTAAACAAATATTATAAATGTGAAAGTATACGTCCGATTGTCTATCTATTAACCTTTCACGCCTCAACGGCTGAACGGATTTCTTTAAAATTTGGCACAAAGGTAGCTTAGGAAATGGGATACTTTATTCTGGTACTATGTTTCCGCGGAATAATTTTCTAAATCCACAAGGGCGATGCCGCGTGCAGAAGAGCTAATATTTCATAAAAAAATATTAAATACTGCCTGCAGTGACGAGTAACGTGAGGTTAAACTCTGAACTTGTTTAGCCTCTACATAAACGACATTGAAGTTGTAACGTACCGTCCTAGGTTACTAAGCAACATATCTTGCTGTCTGCACTAGTGACGCGAGCGTGAGCCTCCGTAGCCAGCATGTGACGGTGTGATAAGCCGGCGCGCACAGACGTCAGACTGACGGCCGGGCTTGCCAAGGCGATGACAAGGGAGAGGGAACGCCAACGAGTAGGTACTCCTGTGGCGACCAAGGTCACGCGCATTGCGTTGAATAAAAACATATGCAATCTGTCATTTTATTTAAAGTAACGATAGGTACAACGTTACTTAGTTATTTTCACTAAACTGTGCGCTTTTATAATTCCTTGCTTGAAGATATTATCGTGGACGTTCACTCACGTCTATGTCACGGCATCGGCATCACGATAACACATACATACATAATCAGCCTATAATGTTCCCAGTGCTGGGACACAGGCCTCCTCTCTGTGAGAGGTAGTGGGATGTAATCCAGCACGCGGGCCCAGTGCGGGTCGGTAGACGTTACATGTCTTTGAATGTTTGGTTCTAGGACATACCGGTTTCCTCACGATGTTTTCCTTCACCGTTTTGAGAGCAGTGTTGATGAAATAATTTACACAAAGTAAAGCGTTGTCTGGGTTCGAACCCACGACTTACTCGTAAGTCCCGGCTTAAAAGTAAATCAAGCGAGCCCTTGGTTGACTGGTAGAGAATGCCTAAGGCATTAAGTCCGCATAAATAAATAATATGTATGTACCGCCCCTACCGCCTGACGCAGGTCCTCACCGGACACGGCTGTTTTAGAAGGTTCCTGCACGTCATCAATCATCAGACGGGAGGAAACGCCCGGGTGTCACTATTGTGAGGATCGCCCAGAGGACACGGTGGAGCATACGTGAAGGTCTGCCTCGCTTGGGCGGAGCACCACCGTGTCCTCGTAGAGGCGATCGGCAGCGACGGCGACCTCTCGCGTCCGGCCCTGGTTCAAGTCATGTTCCGGAGCGAGAGGGAGTGGGAGGCAGTCACCTTCTTCTGCGAAGCAGTCATGCTAGCGAAGGAGGTGGCGGGGTGGTTGAGGGACAGAGCGTCACGTCCTAACCACCGCGGGAGACGCTCCGGGCGTCGGGAGCCGCATGACGATTCCCAGCCACCGTAGGCGCGGGCCTGCGGACGGAGAGTAATGAGTAGCTCACCGTCCGATCAGGACCAGGCCCGTGCCGGACGGCGCGTACCTACGTGTTCCACGCGAGCCTCAAAGAGATGTCAGCAACAGAGAAGGAGCCTGCTAGGGCCGAAGCCTGCCGGAGCAGCGGGATTGTCCGAAAGAGTTACCGCTACCCCGGAACATAAAGGGCAAAGGAAAGAACACGGGTGGATTTTAGCTAGTAAGAGTCTGACACTCCCTTCCGCTCCACGCAGGCGAGAGGGGTCATTTGATGAATTCACACCCTCAAAAAAAAAACTGTCACGTATAGTCGTCAAGGGACTTATGTCGGTTCTTTTTTTTTAACCTGTATTATCCCACTGCTAGACAAAGGTCGGTACTTAATTAATGTATAATAAAAGCAAAAAAAAAAATACACAAGAAGGTCATCTATCTGTTTCTAAGTCTGTCCAACATTTTACTTCACAGGCCGCTACGGCGTAGCACTGACGTAGCAGCTGCTACGTCAAGTAAATAAATTCAAGGCAGAAACCATAAGCCTTGTACGCACTAAGCGTTCCAATGTACGCGTACATTGAAACGCTTAGTCTGTAACAAGGCACACAAGGCGTCACAAGGCTTTAAAATATTTCGATAGCCACATCTCGTCTGTGGAATAGCTCCCTTGACTAGAATCACAGTAGCATATAACCAGTTTCAATGCCACAAATATATCCAATATAACACATAGAGCACTTCCCACTCGGGTATTCGCATGAGAATATTCGCTGTTGCTACGCCAATTTCCGTGACATAAAACTTTAATAGTTTGTCGGTAGTTCCGTACGTTCCGGGCGGGCTTCCTCTAGCAGGAAATAGTGACGCTGCAACACTTTGTGATTAGCTTTCCATTCGGTTGGTGCGGAGAGCTGTTTTTGAAGTAGAGATTTTACACACGGAGCTTCGGTTCATTCAGTAGTTCCCATCTAATTAGAGAAAAATATATAATCTAAAAAAGTATTTCAAGCCAAATGAATCTGAAAGTGAACGCTGGTTGGAGTATAAGGCATACCCTAAACGATCAATAATTATATTGCACAATATCACGAATTGCGCAATATTTTTGACTGCTTAGGGTTCGTATTGAAGATTGCGCAATAATTATACAAAAGTTTGAGTAAGTTTAATCTTAAATATACCATATTTTTTTCCATTGCACCGTATAGGATCATTAGTTACTAAACTGAAACGCATTATTATACTAAACTATTGGCAGGTCTTGTTCACGCGAGAGCATTTTTTTTTTAAACGTCCCACACTAGATATTTCTCCTGTATTGCGGGTGCGTTTACAGACATTTAAATTCACACACACAAACAGCCAGACCCGGAATAACTACTTGTAGGTCATACAAATATTTGTTCCATGCGGGAATCGAACCCGCGACACGCACGCAGCAGTCAATCGCTTAACCGCTGCGCCAACCGTGCCGTCAATGTGATTGCATGAAAATAATTGATCGTCTAAGTGCAAGGGCTGATTTAATCATATTGCGCAATATAAATATTGCACAAAAATATTGTAGGTTACGCCTTAAATGAAATTAGTATGCAGGTAGCATTAACCTCATTGGAATCTAATATTTTTACAAATGGGAGCTAACAATTTACATATAACCAGCCAACAATAACAACCTAAAAGATTGCAGATACATTGTAACTCCAGTCATAATGATAATTAATAATTAATGGAAATTATAAATTAAATAATGGACTTTTTGTCGTAACTGTCAAAATGGGAGTTCTCGAATTCGAGAACAACGGTCGGAAACAACAATAGTAGATTGTTTGCCTAGTGAGCAAACAACTATTTTGAAGGCGAGAGTGTTTCTTTGAATCCCAGAGCGGAGCCAAGGGTTCTTAAGTAGAATCCTGAGCGCAGTGAGAGATTCAAAGTACGTCACTCGAGCTTAAAATAGTGTTGCTCCCGAGGTGGACACTCTACTTTTTATCACCCTCTATGAAAAAATTAGTAAGTGCAACTTATGAATAAGAATAGTACGTTTATATTTATTTACATACTCGTATAATTTTTAGACCCCTCCATGCCTCGGAAAGCACTTTAAGCCGTTGGTCGCGGCTGTAATGCGTGGATCTTTGACAATCGTTATGGGTCGTCAGAAACCCAAAGATCTGACAACCAGTCTTACCAAGGAGTATCGTATTACCCAGTAACTGGGTTGTGAAGGTCAGATAGGCAGTCGCTCTATGTAAAATACTGGTATTCAGCTGCATCCGATTAGACTGGAAGCCGACCCTAACATAGTTGGGAAAAGGCTAGGCAGATGATACAATTTTGAGTAAACAATTACGAACGAAGGCAGAATGCTTTTCCCGCGTTTTTTTATTTTTTCACAACCTTTTTTTTAATTTGTTTTGCGCGTTTTACTTTGTCATACAGCCTGTTTCTTGTTCATACAATGTTCGTCATTGATCTCTTTGGTGATTGGAACTTTTACTAACAATATCCATATTCCAAATTCAAATCACTTTTAGTCCCCAGGGATTGAAGAGCTATTTTAGTCCCTGTTTACGAAGAATACACAGCTCTTTCTGAATAGCTGTGATAAAAAAGTGTTTTTACTATTTATATAACGTTCTCCAACACAACAAGCAAGTTTTATTTCGGCTGAAGAATATTGATATTCGTCGTTAATTGTAGGTACTTATTTATTTTCAGTACAACCTAACTTAAAAATATAAACCAAAACCTAGATCACAAAATTTTTATACATACTCGTAACTTTTATCATACTCCTCAAACAATATTTTGTAGGCACTAACTATTTGGAATAAGATAAATACAGCATGTAGATACCAGAAAGGTATACTGACCACCAAACTGGATAATTCTCTCCATAGGATCAACTACTTCAGATTATTTTTTCGCAATTACGATGTTGGTACCAAAGAGAAAGTTTTTCTATTTCATAGTCTGTGTCACATCCTAATATAACACCACATATTTCTAAAACATGTATGTTATGATTAAAATAGTTTTCTTTATTATACCCAATGCAATATTACCTAGAAGTTACGCGAGAAATGATACGTTGAGCTCTGGGGTTACTCCCTAATGTAATAATCCTATGAATATAACTTTAGGGACTACCCGTGGTGTTGATTAGTTCATAAAGACTTACATGATGGAAATAAGACAAAGGTATGTAATATTGTACTGAATCCGTGACATAATAGTTACCTTCTATTAAAACAATGGAAAATCTAATTAGTTTAGAGGTATTATTATTGTTTACATAGCTTTCTACACGAGTTCGGTCAGCTATATTGTTCAAATTATAATAAAGTGATCGAAAAAAATAGTTTTTGAGTAAATGTTTAATACGTTCCCTGTACAAAAAGAAAGTTTCTCTGTGGAGATAACATTGAATTCAGAACGTACAAAACTAAATCCACGAACTTGTAAAGGTCACGCGACTTTACACTTTTGACTTTATAAATGCGTGGCGTATTTTCAAATATGCTGTTGATTTCCTTCATTAAATATATAAACATCCTTAGCACAGAAAGTACCTAAGAAAAAAACCTCTAACCTTTTATCGTTAGCGAAGATTTTCATATATTTCGATAGAATACAAGCAAAGCAGTTCACTAATTAGCTAGGATAATAGCACGTACAAACTAACTAGCTGAATATTTACTCAAAAGTTCATTTTTCAATCCCACAGACTTATTTGACAGATGTAAAGTCAAACTTCTGTACTAAAAAAACGTAAACACAAAAGACTTAAATGTCAAATTAGTCTTTGGAATTAAAAAACGAACCATAGCTAGCCGAATTTCAAAAATATCAATACGGAAAATACACAGTGTGTATTAAAATAAACTGAAAACTGAACTTCGCGGGTATTTCCATTCTATGTTTATATTAAAATTGTTTCGCTTTTGTTCTGATTTAATCATTTGAAAGATATGAAAATAATATTTCTTTAAAAACTACCTTCGTCCTACTAGTTATAAAGTTATCTATATTCAACTTAGCTATTAAAATGTCACAATGAATTCGTACATCTAATACTGCATTTTGATATTTGATTAGCTACAGCGATTACAAAATATATATTAAAAATGCGTGGCTGCATCCAGTTTATAAAAGTTGATTTAAATATGTAAATGTACGAAACTCGCCAGCTTTGGTCCGTTTTTGAAATTATTCAGAGGATATGTCAATCATTCAGAATAATAAGCATAAAATAATGTTTTCATTATTTGAATTATAATTTGTCAGACTTCAATAAAACTTCGATTAACGATACTATAAATCTAAATCAACCAAAAATAACAGTTCTCATGTCTCAATAACGGCCGCGACTTACGAGTTGTAGGTCGTAGGTTCGAACCCAGACAGGCGCTTTACTTTTTGTAAATTATTTCATCACCACTGCTCACAAAACGGTGAAGGAAAACATCGTGAGGAAACCGGCATGTCCTAGAACCAAAAATTCGAAGACATGTGACATCTACCAACCCGCACTGGGCCCGCGTGGTGGATTACGGCCCACTCCCTCTCACTGAGAGGAGGCCTGTGTCCCAGCAGTGGGAACATTATAGGCTGATGATGATGATGATGATGTCTCAATTATATGAACATACATATGTACATAGCCTGTTAAAATAGAAACCCCCCTTTGGCTTTGCCGCAGTCAGGTGATAAAATGATTGCCAATTTAGTACTTACCTACTATAAGTACATAGGACGTAACGAATAAATTGTTTAACTTTTTAACCACCGCCACAGTCATGTATAGATGACAAACCAAAATGTACCCAGCACGCCACGGTTCGACTACATAACAGACTTTGACGCCGAGGGCACGTTTTTGAGTTTTTGACGTGTGGCTGTCAAAAGGTTAAGTAAGTATTCAAGAAACTTCTCATTGGAATAAATAAAAGAAAACCATTAATATGGCAGCAGCTGTTGTATCTCATTTAGGTGCAGTATCTTCTATATCTTATTGCATTATCTCTGTGAGAAATATTTCTCTCGTTAGAACAATCCTCGCGATACAAATTAGATTTAGTATCTCATTTCTTATGTGCACATGTGTTGTCATTATGTGGTTAAGTTTTAGTAATCTTAGTTAATAATCTGATTTTCTGTAAGATGAACAAACCGTCGAGTAAGTTCATAATTATTTTCAGTGGTTTGATTAAAACTTTAGTTTTACTTTATTACTGAAGTTTTTTTTATCAATTGTCATCGCTCAGTTTCTTCGAATAAAAAACAATCAGCCATTCGATAAGTTAATTTTTCACCGTATTTTTTTCGTGCAAATCCGCTCACAATATTTTTGTCACCAAAATGTTGTGCGAATATTGAAAATAGAAAGTGATAACTTTTGTAAATGTAAGCACATAAATGGACGCTGATATTGTAAAACTCCTACTAAAAACGGAATTGGTAAGTGATGCGAGGGAATTCGGTAGAAATACGTTCAAACATTTATGCAATAATATTATAACATACGCACACACTACAGAGACCGCTATTCGGTGTTGATAAAGGCGGTTATTGCTTACATTATTGTGACTAATAGCTTTATGAAGAGCCGAGGTATTTCTCGCACGTGATGTTAATTCATAGACAGAGCATATGGCAACGGAGCGAGAAATGGGATGTGAATGTTTGTGTTATATGAAGTAATGTTTAGTGATAGTTATAGTATTTCCCCCTTACTAATAAACGTTGTATAGCGTTAGTATAGTTACGCAACGCTTTGTCTTCTTCTTTCGAAAGTCAAATTACTGACGACTGAAAGAGAAAAATCGGTGTGCAACTATTCATCTAATAGTAAGGGGGTATATATGGTATTAGACATTAACTCCCTTACTAAAAAACGTATTATATCAGATGAACGAACACACCGATTTCTCTATAACGGTCGTCAGTAATTTGACTTTCTAAAGAAGAAGACAAAGCGTTGTGTAAGTATACAGACTATAGACAACGTTTATTAGTAAGGGCGTTATTTTTCAAAGACATAATACAATTATTCACTTAGAATGACAAACACTGGTTGCATACATACATAGATAAACGTTTCTCAAAGTATGAGTATCGGAACGGTATGTTTGAAGTTCGCAGTAGGTAGGTACAATAAGACATACATACATACAGAAACTCACGCTTTCTTTCCATGGGGGTAGACAGAGACTACAGAACGCCACCTGCTTCGGTCCTTTAATAATTCATTTGCTGTTCACGTTCATACTCGCAAGCCGAATTATTGTCCATTTAGGTAGTCATTAATTAATTAGGTGTTAGTCATTAATTAACTGATCATTATGTTAGTAAAACTATGCTAAGAGCGGTCTCTTAGCATAGTAACTCGGTAGTTTAAAAGGTATTTTTTTGAAAAGTTATTACCAATAAAACGAGAAGTGAAAATAACGAAAGCAATACATAATATAAACTATGAATTTCCATTATTTTTTTTCTAAATTATATTAGATGGTTATATTGATCTAATCCGAAATAGAGAATTAATTAGATTCTGGACACAGCCGTGATAACTCATATTCATTAGGTACTTTGATGTTGGTCATTAGGTCATCTTAGGGGCTGTATATTTTTAAAGCAAATCTCACTGATCCTATTACACGACTGATTCTTTTAAAACGTTTGGAAACATACAATTATGTATATAACGAAGGAGTTTGCGATTTTTTCGTTACCAGAATGGTTGGATATGATGGGTAATTGAAATAACAGTCAAAACACTAAGTACCGACGTCTACAAATGTACTAAAGTTCACTTATTACAAAAATATCACTTGGTTAGGCAGATGCATTCACATTACAATATGGAAACGCAGTGAATTCAACATAGGATGGCAAGACAACCTTTCGCAAGTGCGTCTCGACACCAACACGACGCCAAAAATAAGTTCTCTCAGCTCTATCCTAACATTAACGTTCGCAAACCTCAAAAATATCCACTGACAAGTCCGCCGTCAACCCACTGTTGCCACTTCCTGTATCGACCTCACCCATGCAAGTGCACTACTTCACATTTCCGGTTAAGTTACTAAAATTTATAATCAAAAACTTACACACTTGTTAAAATCCTAGAAAAATCATCTACTTTTACAATATTTGTAAATATGTGAGGACTATGTATCTATATGTAATTGCTTCATTTTTAATATTTTTTACTTTTTATGGTAGACTAATTTTATTCTAGGTGTGTTATTCGTCTTCACATAAAATTATATTATGTATACAAAACCTTGTAACACATTTTAAAAGAGTAAAGGTGGAGTTTCTTTCCCATTTTTCTCCATACGAACGAAATTGAATTGAATTGATTCTAGTCGCCCCTTCCAAAAAAGGAAGGGGCGACTAGAATCAAATCAATTTTACTATAAGTTTTGACGTTCAAAAGTGCCTTTAGTGTACCTATTTGAAATAAATGATTTGACTTTGACTTTAAAATAAAGACGGATCAGTGTTGACCCTGTGACATAAACATACATCACCTAGAAAACATGCCACCACTGAGGAAGTATTTCAAACAAAACTTCTAATTAAATAACTCGGGGGACATTAAGGTGTCCGTCGAGTTTTACGAAGCCATCAGAAGTTTTATCCCTCTTTCTATGTCAACACAAAGAAAGTAAATAAGTATAAGGAAGAAATTTCTTTTGTCACTTCTTCGTAAGTTACAATATCAATGAGGAAAGTAAATAATTACTTGATTTGTTGCCGGATATTATTTTTACTGGCCATTTCCTGTTTTGGTGTACAGGATGGACCGAACATGCGAGAGCTTCGAAAATCTTACGGCTTCTCTGTATGCTTAGCCCGGTTGCCAAAGAGGCTTTAAAAACTGACACAGGCGTGCAATAATTGCAACAGACAGCGCACTGTTGCTAACGGCTCGACTGATCAATACAAGAATAATGTCAGGAGTATTATTATCTACGGTTGTTTGGAAAACATCCGTAGATACTTTGTTTTTATAAGAATGTTTCAATAAACTCGGCCTAAAGCATTCCACTGCTGGCCATAGGCATCAGGTTCTTCAGGTTCATAGGCTTCAGATTCATAGGCCTCAGGCCCAGGTTGAGTCACAACACCCTGTCCTCCGCCTTGTGCATTTAGTCTTTACCCGCCACCTTTTTTAAAATCGTCGGTCCACTTAGCTGGAGGACGTGCCACACTACGCCTGCTGCACCGACCATCGGCTACCCCACTGCCTCCCACCTCAGGTTGCTTACTCGGCAAAGGCTATGTCTGTAACTCGTTCTTTTCCAGATAATTTCAGAATTTCCAGTTTTCGTCTTTTTAAGAAAGTCTAAAAAAACGATATCCTTAGTACTGTTTTACTGTCATAGTTTTCATATTCTATTTCACGTAATTTTCAACGCCAATGCAAATGAGGTCTCATTTGCGTTAAAAATTACTTCGACTGAAACTGGTTCTAGTTTACCTTCAAGTAATGAATACTGTACTGTAAATGAAAATGTGGCTGCAAAACCATTAATAAAAAAATATTTATAAAAAAAAATCTCGGTATAATCATCCCCTCAATTTGTAGCGTAATGAAGTTATAGCATGTTGCAGGTTTAACAAGATTTCATCGATGCAGATAGTAATTGACACAAAGTGCCTTTGTCCGAATGATGTCGGATATCTATGGAATGATGAGTCTGTACTATACATATTATTATATGATACTGGGAAAAATATTGTGACCTAAGTAGGTAATATACAAAGAGCATCATCATTCTCCTCCCCTTATCACAATTTATTTGGAGACGGCGCAACATGTCCCCATTTCTAGCGATTTATTCCGGTCTGACCCCCTGAAACCCCTCTGGATGCCCTGCCAGTTATTATTCTGTTTTAAACTCTGTCTTATCCACTTTTATCTAGTTCTAATCCCCTTACTCTTTTTGACAGGTAAGTACAGTCAAGAGAAAATAAAGTACAGTCAAGAGAAATTTTTTCAAAATTAAATAACGATTTTTTTTTAATTTCCAATGCGTGCTCGATAGCCCATCATCACAAAGGTGCTTATGTATTATTATTATTTATTATTTTGGGAGTGGCATCTCGTAGGTCAACCTATGAGGTTGTCGGCTGCTTAACCGGGTTATCCCGTGGATGCCTTATAAATGAAGGCTTCAGACAGGGCATAAAACTTATTAACTAAGCGACTTCACGTAGTCGCACAGTCTGGAACGGGTTATAGGTGCTTATGTAATAATTTATATAAAAATCTCATTATCAGCCTATTATATTATACACTGCTGAAACACAGGCCTCCTCTCGGTGAGAGGGAGTGGACCGTAAAATTCGAATTCGCGTGGCAGATACCACGCGGGCTCAGTGCGTGTTGGTGGAACATATCTTCGAATTTTTGGTACTAGGACATGTCGGTTTGCACACGATGTTATACTTCACCGTTTTGAGAGCAGTGGTGATGAAATAATTTACCCAAGTGAAGCACCTGTCTGGGTTCGAACCTACGACCTATAACTCGCAAGTCGCGGCCGTTACCACTGGGCCACCATTGCTCTAATATATCTACCATGTTATGATGTGTTATGTGATATGTCGACAGCGATACGGATTAATTAGTCGATGCTATATTTTAGTTTTTGAAAATTTTTTGTTAAGTTGGGTTATGATTTTGTTATTTTTATTCATTAATTAAGTCGTTAGTAGCTACTAAGTATTTGTATCAAAATGGTTCCTTTTTTACTATAACTTGATTAATTATGTATTATTTATATAAAAATCAATCCAAATTAATTAACTACTGGAATGTCTACCCTAACAAATTCTCTGTTATTTACCAACTTTTTCAGATCTCCAAAGACATTTTTCAGGTTTCAAAGAAGCTATCATCAGGATATTTATAATTACTTGGAAAAGGCACTACCTGACCGCCATTTTGATTTTTTTCAAAATGGCGGCCACGAATAAAACCTATATAAATTGATAGCTGACATCAATGTAAACAGAAAACATAATGCCATGCCCAAGGCATTAAGTCCGCCTTTGTACAGTTTTTTTTACTTGTGCATAAAGTTTAATAAATAAATAAATAAATAATAGGATCAAACCCCGTAAAGCGTCACGTTTCCGAGATATTAACGTTTAAAGTTGATCACGTGACATTCATATTTTTTTGAACTTGCGTAGGTACATCTTGTTGCATAGATGATTGAAAAAAAATCAAAATGGCGGACAGGTAGGTATGCCACGGACCTTCAATGCTCTTTTCGATATTATTTAAATTATGCTTCAAAGAATTTCTTTAATCAACTAATGAAATGGAACGAAGACTTTTTATTATTTGAGAAATTGATACTCATAATAGTTTTAATTAAAAAACTTTTGAGTAAATTCAAAGCTAAATTATTTGAGCGTGTTTAATATTTAGGGTTATAAAAAATTATACTTTGATCGGGAAAGACAAAGTAATTAAGCATTGAAGTTTGCTAAGCAAATGTAGGTATTGTCCTTTTTTCTTCGAAGCGGTTGTCAGGGTGGTTTTACTATACTGGTTGTAACAACATCCTTCCTGAAGCTGTCATATTATATGATTACGGTAGTGCGCAACGTAACACACGCGTTGTCAGGAATTGTGGAAGTATTTAAAGTCATGATAAAACATTTAAAACTTGTTTTCGTAAAAACGCATCAATAAAAGTTGAAACTGTCTCTCAAGATACAGGTGTCCTAGTTTGAGAGGCAGTGTTTTCCATATTGTGTACATATTACAGTTTTTAAATTTGTATAGCATTGTGTTACTACCAAAGCTCATTCAAAATTGTATTTACATAAAAAACATGTTAAATCTGTATTTTTATGAAATAAAGTTATTATTATTATATTATTACTAGCTGCCCGGCGCGACGTTGTGTCCTACCCCTTACCCTACCCTACCCTACTCCTACTCCTACCCTCTACTCAAATCCTACCCTACGCCTACTCTTACCCTACCCTTACCTGCCTACACGAAAAGAAAAAAAGAAAAAATATCAAGAAAAAATATAACAAGCTAAATAAAAAAATATCTGTCTTGATAATAATCTAAAATACTTGTAGAAATACAATAAAAGAGTAAAGGACCGAAGGGGCCCGTCAGGGCCGAAGCCTGCCGGGTCAGCGGGATTGTCCGAAAGGGTTACCGCTGGCCCGGAACATAAAGGGCGAAGGAAGGAACACGGGTGGGTTTTAGTCAGTAAGAGTCTGACACTCCCTTCCGCTCCACCCAGAGCGGGAGGGGTCATTTGATGATTTCCCATCCTGGAAAAAAAAGACCAAACAATTGAATAAATCAAACTATAAAATCTTATTACCATCGTATCAGTTTGTATGGGACAATAAACACACTACAATATACTATTTTCCTTACAACTTATTCATACTTTTTCACCTTTTAAACTTCCTTGGACTTCTACAAATATTTCAAAATCAAAATTAGCCAAATCGGTCCTACCGTTCTCGAGTTTTAGTGAGACTAACAAACGTCATTTCATTTTTATATTTATAGGAATAGCTGATCGAGTGGTAACTTGGTAACTGATCAATTATTTATGGACCGCCAAGAGTAGAAAATTATTAAAGTACTAATATCGCTATTAAAAAATAGGGGTTGGTGGTAGAAGGGTGAACATTTAAGATTGCATGTATTTTCTAATGCCAAATCATAAAAAAAATCCACAAAATAAAATATTTTTTTTGGGGTGGACCACCCTTTTACATAGGGGTATGAAAAATAGTTTACCAAGTGTACTTGGTAAGGATACAATTGATACAATGACGTAATACTTAAGAGTTATTAGAGGCAACTTTTTAATACATTTTTGGCTAAATGTTCGGCATTTTTGGCGAATAATTTGCTGAATATGAATCTTCGGTAACCAGCCGAATATGCCGAATACCGAACATAAAACGAATATTCGGCCCATCCCTGGTGGAAAGTGCGTAATATTTTCAAATAATTCATATATAGATAAGTATTATAAGTACTATATAGATAAGTATTATACTCGCAAACTTTACGCTTGTGATAACATATATGTCAAGAATATTGTAGCGTTGTTATTTAGCCGTCGGCTATGCTTAAGAGGGAACAGGGCGTGCAATTCTCCATACAAATGTATTCCCTTTTTTTCTTCCTGAATAATGCCTCTAGAGCAAAATTTTTGAAGTGAAAACTTCTTTAGCGGCGCTGTGTACTTTTTTTTGAATGGGTAAAAACTTCTAAATTCGCGTCAGGTCACGTGACCCTGATCGAAAATTCGTAAGACGTAAAACGTCAGACGTAAAACGTAAGACGCGCGTTGTTGAGGACAGCGCCATCTATGCACATCGGGAAGAACTACGAGGGCCTCGCGTACTAACTACGTAGGCCTCGCGTACTAACTACGTAGTTCATCCAACAACGACGAGATGGCGCTGAACCACGGATATATAACTGACGACGAGCAAATCTGAATAAATTCCTTTCACGAGAAGAATAAACCAGTCACTTTGGTCATCATACCTGATTTGCAAAAAACCCTATAAAATAAGGAACACACCTTAACACGCGTGTTTTGTTTATAAGACGATTCACAAAATACACTCGTAATTGTTCAAGTTTTCACTTCTGTCGGCACTACCGGAGTGCCAGTGTTTTTTTTTCATAAAGTCAAGGTCTGCTGTAAACACGTCCTTGTCAATTTCTCTTTTTCAGCAACTAATCACTAAAGAAAATATGACCCTTTAAAAATTACAAAAAATGACGAGACAACCCTATTTTTACCGCCGTCATTAGAGAACTACCAGACAAATTAGAAAAGTTTTTAACATAAAAAATGATAGGAACTTAAACATACTCTTTCTTAA
The DNA here is from genome assembly GCA_963855955.1 of Luperina nickerlii. Classification (NCBI taxonomy): domain Eukaryota; kingdom Metazoa; phylum Arthropoda; class Insecta; order Lepidoptera; family Noctuidae; genus Luperina; species Luperina nickerlii. The sequence continues at coordinate 10,795,302 of OY979681.1, read as the reverse complement.
AATGATAATGTAAAAAAATTTAATATAGCCACTAATGGCTAAGAAATTAAAGTGAAAAAAAAATTGGATATACTACTAGTGGAATAAAAGACTGGAAACCGTGTGTACGATAGCTACAAAAAGTCATTTGTTAAAATTAGGCTGAGAATTAGCACGTTTTGGACGTCAAATTTACATAAGACAATTTTCAAAACAACCGCCCTTCATGTATCTTTGATATACCTCACCGTATAAGTATGTGTATATTCTTAACTATACACACGTATGTCGAACCATTTTCGCTCTTACATCTTGCATTTTTGTTTATGAGCCCACTTTCTCACACCATTAACATCAGCTGTAGGTGGTATACCTGTAATGGTATTCTGTAAAAATCTCACTGTGAAAACTTTGGTGAAGTGAGTTTAAAGTGAGCTTTCAATAGTGTCAATCCCTAGCATCAGGTAGAATGACACAGATAACTTTAAGCTCACTTCACCTATGTTATCACGGTGATCTTTTTACAGAATAGCATCGCTGAAACACAACAAGGAAACACGTCACACATAGATACCCCCGACAAAGTTGGTTGTTGACCTTATTTCACCTCTACGCCCTTAGTAATTAGGTAGAAAGTTGATAACCGCGTTTCCGACTTACATGCAATGCAATTCGTAAACGTATTCGGATGGCTCTATGGTTAGTCCAAAACTCAAGATAGTCGGAGAGATTGTTGTTTCATTAATGAACATTATTTTGTGAACCGGTCGTATAGAAGAGTAGTGGTGGCTACGAGTTGTAAGTCGTGAGTTCGAACGCAGGCAGGCACTTTGTTTTGTGTATTTAATTTCAACACCACTGCTATTAAAACGGTGAAGAAAAACATCATGAGGAAACCGTCATGTTCTAGAACCAAAAATTCGAAAACATGTGATATCCAACCCGCGCTAGGCCCGCGTAGTGGATTATGGCCTGTTTCCTCGCACAGAGAGGAGGCCTGGGTCCCAGAAGTGGGATCATTATAGGCTAATTAGCCTATAATGCCCTATTACTAAGGGCATTAATTATATTATTCTCTGGCTCTGGGTCTGGCTGTTTGTATATGTGAATTTAAATGTTTGTAAAAGCACCCACGATACAGGAGTAATTCCTAGTGTGGGGCAACGTTTTTAAAAAAATAAAAAATAAATAAATTCTTATATGCCCTTAGTAATACGGTAGTGACAACCGCATTTCCAACTTTACAATGCAATTCGCAAACGTATTCTATTGATGGCCCTGTCATTGGTCCAAAACTCAAGATAGTCGGGGAGATTGTCGTTTCATGAATGAACATTTTATAAACTCATCACAAAGGACTAGAAAATAAGTGGTTATATCACCAAATTATGTCATAGATTTATGTATTTATTGTATTTATATAGATTTATGTCATACCGATCAACCACTGCAACTCTCTCTAAGCATTATCTATAGTGGCGGCTAACCAGAAAATCATAAAACAACAAAGCTTGGTGAGGCCCAGGACCTCTAATAATAAGTCATTCTCCCATAATACCGACTGCAAGTAATGGTCTCACATCATTCTGAATTACGTCCCAACGATGTGTCCTCGTGAATATTGATGCCCGGGTTGGGGTAATTGACACGTCTCCGCTGAGTCAACAGTTCTGTACCCGAGGTGAATAATTTTGTAGAACAAGACAGTTTGGGTCGAGATATCAGACGTGTTTATAATCAGTCTCATGTTTTACTGCTGGGACACAGGCCTCCTCTTTCTATGAGTTGGCCATAATCTACCATGCCTGGTAGATTATGGCCAACTCAGGTTGGCCCAGTGCAGGTTGGTGGTAGAGGTGTGTGACGAATGAGTATACAGCGTGGTTTAGTGCTTCAGACACTTTTAGAGAAAATCTTTTGCCCAGCAAGTGAATGGCAAAGAGTATAACCATTGACATGCCCAGCTCCCAGCGCGACGTGTCGTCTAAATTGTCACAATGTCCCAGAACATTTTTTGTTGGCGCGCCATCCTCTTGGGACTACAATATCCTAGCAAATAATTCTAACCTTTTCAGACTCTCACAGGACGTCAATCTAAGTTGTTAGTTTTGGTTCATATGGTAAAATTAATCATAAACACATTATGTTCCCAACTTTAACTTTCGCGATTAAATGTGTACCTACCTGAAATGTAAAATACAAAAACCATACTTACATGCTTCGAAATAGTCTGTCTACTGTTGTATAGGAATTTGTTTTTTTTTCCACAAATCAGGTAAGTGTGTGGTATGTAATATGATGTGCAAGCTTGCAGTAATGACTTGCAAGCAGTTTACGTAGTATAGCAAATATGTATTATGTTAAATCAGTGAATACCTAAATGGATAGCACGACATTCGGACGTTTCCTTATAAGTACTAGCTAACCCTCAGCCCAATCCTACATGGCGACCCTGCCAGGATTGGGCTGGCTTTTGCCATATGCCAGGATTGGGCTGGCTTTTGCCATATGCCAGGATTTCAACCACGTATTGACATTATTTAAATAAATATCTACATGGACAATTAACGTACCTACATCAAAATGTGTCGCTCAGATATCAAGAAGGACGAAGTATTCATCACTCAGAGTGCTTCCGGAGGATCAAACAGCAGCGCGGAATATCACCTTTCAAACATAAGCGTCGTGATGTTCGTCATCTGCACAATACTGTCTATTGCAGGACTTTACGGACTATACGTTTTGTACAAAAAGTGTCATCAAAATTGGATTAGGAGCGAAGTATTGACACAAAACTTGAGACGGTCCTTTCGCCGCGTGACCACTAGATCCGGAGAGGAACCTACCTGCGTTTCCTGTACCTGCCGTAAATAAAACGAAAAATAAATAAATAATGAAGAAGTGAAGCAAGGAGATAAAATAATAGAAGAACGAAGAACAATTATTGAAGAAAAATAAAAATTACAGAAGAAAAAAAGAAGAGAAGATTGAAGAATGAAAAAAATTTATTAATTGTTGGAGGAGTCAGGGTATTCCCGGCTCAGTTACCGGTGGTGTCCAGGGTATAGCCCGGCCCAAGCTGCCATTCCTGAGGATGTGCCAAGCAGTGACTTCGGAGGACAAACCAAGAAGCCCAGGATGCAGTACAAGCAGCCCTTCCAGAGGACAAGCCTAGCAGCCCATCGCCATCGAGTCGGACCAACTCGATGTAAGGTATGAGTGCAGTGCTCATGAAGTGTTAAATAGACTCTATAATTATTCATGGAAAGACTTAGTGAAATATATGAAAGTTTACTAGATTTATGTGTTACTATTAGAAAATTAGGCCCTAAACGGCGATGCGAAAAAGTAGGACAGCGAAAGTTTCAGGAGGCTGATAATTTGTATAATGAGTTTACTTTATTAATTGAATACGGACGTATACGTAAAAAGGAATTACATTTAGATCCATCAATACCTAACGAAATTGAGAAAATATATAGAAAAATCTTGGGTTATAAAGAGGTAATTGATATTTCAGAAAGTTCGTCCGACGAATTTTTAGATATAGAGGAAAATAAGACAACATACAAAATGGAGAGTTTCAGTTTAAAAACGGCTAGTACTTTGATTCCAGTTATGGACGGAAAGGAAGAAACAGTAGAGAGAATAATCGAAGGTATAGAGATGTATGAAAGTTGTTTGAAAGAAGAAGATTGTAAGAAATTGTTAGTTTCATTTGTGTTAAAGACTCGTCTGTCAAAAATAGCGAAATTAAAACTGAAAAAAAGTTACGAAACAGTTTCTGGTTTAGTAAAAGATATACAAACTTATATTCTGACAAAAAAATCTGCCAATTCAATAATGGCACAGATAAATAATATAAGTCAAAACAACTTGACTACAAGCGAATACGGAGAAAAACTAGGAGATTTGTTTACTTCCCTTACCATAGCGCAAGCAGACGGAAACCAGACAGCCGCCGAGATACTAAGTCCAATAAACGAAAGGTTAGTAGTTAAAAGATTTGCAGATGGTCTGAGAAATCGTCGACTTAGCACCATTTTAGCAGCTAGAAATTACAGTCAACTGAAGGATGCTGTACGAGCAGCAGGTGATGAGGAGCTGTCACTTGCCGGAACTTCAGGTCAGGATGCCGTGTTATCTTACACACGAGGTAGAAACTCAAGGTACAGTCGGAGTCGCGGAAACTACCATCGTGGGTATACTCAATACCGTGGAAATCATTCCTACTACCGAGGTAACAACGCAGCCCAGCATTACAGGGGTCAGGGGCCCGCACATCGAGGTTTTTACCGTGGCAGACATTACCAACAGCGTGGATACTCTAGGCCACCGAATAAAAGTTACTATAGAAGTAACAGGGGTCATTACAGAGGTGCCAAGCAGGACAACGTAAATGTTGTCACTGTGCCAAAAGAGGAAAAGGATAAAGAGGAAAATTTAGCTCAGTTTTTTCGGAGCAACTAATTATGGTTTAGTATGTAAAAGTCTCGATTTTATCTATTTATACGCTGGCAAACAAAAACTAAAATTTTTAATCGATACGGGCGCATCTATTTCATTAATCAACAGAGATTCGGTAACACGCGAAACAAAATTATATAGCGATCAAACAACCATAAAAGGTATCAGTGGAAAAATACAGGCATATAACTTCGCGTATATATCTTTGAAATTAGAAACGGGTGTACAATTTCGTTACAAGTTCTATTTGTTCGATAATATTCCATGTGAATCAGATGGAATACTCGGTTTAGACTTCCTGAGAACTTATAATGCAAACATTGATTTACCGACAAACGTACTCAGCTTACAATTAAAAGACAAAGCGCCGCATTATCGCATCGAAATACAAAACCGTCAACCTATTCATACGAACTCGGAAGATTATTTGCTTATTCCAGGTCGAAGTGAGTCTATCCACTATATCGACATAAACAAAAATGTTTACAAAGAATGCGTTTTACACCCTAAGCAAATAAATGACAACTTATTCATAGCAGGTTGTATTTTTCAACCAAAAAGAGGTAAAGTTCCAGTAAAAATCTTAAACACAAATGAAAATTTAATCAAAATACCGAAATCAAAATTAATACACAACGATGATTTCGAGAATTTAGATAACTATAATATTTGCTTATTTAATAAATCAGAAACGGGACTGGAACGAGTAAAAAAATTACTAACAGAACTAAATTTAACACACTTAAACTCAAGCGATAGAAAAGAATTGGAAATAATTTGTGCAAAATACTCAGACATATTTTTCCTACAAGGAGACAAACTAGATACAGCAAATGTAGTAGAACAGTCAATAACAATAAAATCAAATACGATCCCAGTGTATACCAAGCCTTATCGTTTGCCACAATCATCGAAATCGGAAATTAATAAGCAAGTTAAAAAAATGTTACAGGACAACATAATAGAGCCCTCCAGCAGTGAGTGGAACAGTCCTATTCTTTTAGTACCCAAAAAATCAGATGGAGAAAAGAAATGGCGTTTAGTAGTGGATTACCGAAAAGTTAATGATTGTATTCAAGACGATAAATTTCCACTACCAAACATTACCGAAATCTTAGACTCTCTTTCAGGAAGTATTTGTTTCAGTCATTTAGACCTTCAGCAAGGATTTTACCAAGTCAAATTAAAACCAGAGAGTAGGGATATAACCAGTTTTTCGACTAGTGAAGGTCAATATCGTATGAAGCGCCTTCCTATGGGTCTCAAAATATCACCAAATGCGTTTTCTAGAGCCATGTCAATTGCCTTGTCGGGACTAACATTTGAGAAATGTTTCGTTTACTGTGACGATCTTATTGTATTCGGTAGGACAGTAGATATACATAATAAGAACCTTATGGATGTTTTCGATCGTTTAAGAAAAATGAACCTTAAGCTAAATCCAGCAAAGTGTGAATTTATGAAAACTCAACTACTCTATTTAGGTCACGAAGTCTCAGCTAATGGTGTATTACCAGATCCACAAAAAATAACTGTAGTTAAAAATTACCCAGTACCAAAAAATGCCGAAGAGGTTAGGCGATTCGTTGCATTTTGCAACTATTATAGAAAATTCATTCGATCGTTTGCAGAAGTTACAGTACCTCTAAATAAATTATGTAGAAAGAACGAAACTTTTGTATGGACAAGTGAGTGTCAAAAAAGTTTCGACATTCTCAAAGAAAAGTTAATAAATCCACCAATTTTGCAATATCCCGATTTTTCTAAGGAAAACGAATTCATACTTCAAACGGACGCATCTAATATGGCAATAGGATCAGTCTTATGTAACAGCGATCTGAGACCAGTAGCTTATGCCAGTAGACCACTAAATAAAGCAGAGTTAAATTATCCTACGATACAAAAAGAACTTTTAGCAGTAGTGTGGAGTATAAAATATTTTAGACCATACTTATATGGAAGAAAATTTACTATTCTAACGGATCATAAACCACTCATCTATCTATTTGGGATGAAAGATCCATCAACACGACTTTTAAAGTTTAGATTACTATTAGAAGAATACGATTACGACATTAAATACATAAAAGGTACAGAGAATAATGTTGCTGATGCATTGAGTAGGGTTACCATAAGTTCGAACGAATTAAAGTCTTTAAATGAAAAAATTGTAACTATGGTAATGACAAGGGCACAACGAGCGAGAATGAACTCGGAGTGCAAAGCAATACCTCAACCGAGTGGCAATGGTTCTCTTAATATAGCTGACAAACCGAGGTTAGGCCAACCAAGGATAGCAGAGATACTAAGAAAACCTAATGAAGCAGTAGAATTAAAATTTTTAAAAGGAAAAGATCTAAACAAGAAAAATATAGATTACGAAAACAAATGTTTTGCTTATGTTAAGAATGAATCTACTCTATTTATCAATCTCAATTATATGTCGCATTTCTCGCGAGCCGAATTTGCGGATTTATTGAGTGAAAATTGTAGAAAAATAAATATAAAAGAACTATGCATAGTAAAAGATAAAAACAATGTCGAATTCATAATAGAATTGATCAATGAAATAAAAAGTAGACCACAGTGGTCCGGACCACAAATAAATATACTAAGAGGAATAAAAAGAGTCCTAGAAAATGACGAAAAGACATACATACTACATGACTATCATTTGCTGCCAACAAGTGGGCATGCAGGCGTACGACGTATGATAAATAATATCAAAGGTAAGTACTTTTGGCCAGGCATGGAGAACGACGTACGACGCTACGTTTCTCAGTGTAAAAAATGCCAAAATAGTAAGTATTCTAGAAATATAGTAGAACCGATGGTCGTAACTACAACGGCGACAAGTGCTTTTCAAAAGGTATTTTTAGATTTAGTTGGTCCATTAGATAAGGATTTAGAAGGTAACGTTTATATTTTAACCTTACAATGTGAGCTCAGTAAGTACATCGAAGCGTATCCATTACAGAGAAAAGATACGGTAAGTGTAGCTAGATCATTCGTAAACAACTTTATACTTAGGTATGGTTTACCTAAAATCATCGCTACCGATCGAGGTATGGAATTCATGTCGGAAACAATGTCAGAGGTTTGTAAATTGCTGCAAATTAATAAAATAAATTCGACATCATATCATCATCAGTCGATAGGTGCTTTAGAAAATACCCATAAGCATCTTGCAGCATTTTTACGTACTCAGTGTGACGGACATCCAGAAACATGGAGTCAATGGTTGAATTTTTGGTGTTTTTCGTACAACACTACCGTCCACACGGAAACAAAATACACACCGTATGAGTTAGTTTTCGGTAAATCATGCAACTTACCTAGTAATCTTACCAATGACGTAGTAGAACCGCTTTACAACCCAGACAACTATGTATTAGAACTCAAATATAGGTTACAGTTAGCACATAAGGAAGTTAGGAATAATTTAATTTTAAGAAAAACTCAAAGGAAAATAGTGTATGATAGAAAATGTAATCCTATTTCCTATAAACCAGGTGATTTGATACTTATAAAAAATGAAACAGGTACAAAATTAGATAAGTTATATAAAGGACCTTATACTGTGTTAAGCGATAACGAACCTAATGTCGTTATAAATAAAGACGATAAATTAGAGACAGTTCATAAAAATAGAACAAAGAGATATGTAACTTAAGTAGCTATATTTAATCGGTAAGTTAACATTTAAGTGATATCATGTAATGACAGTGACACTAAAATTAATAGTAATTTACATTGTTTAGAATTATATTAATCTTACTTAAATATTCGCGAATGTTTAATGTTTATCGAATGTTTAATGTTTATTGAATGTTTAACGTTTATTAAATGTTAATGTGTTTAGAATAAGACTATAATAACCAACTACCTATTAAGCTAATGTTTGTTTTGCTAATTAAAATCAAAACTATTTGCTCTGGGCAAATAAAATGTAAAAAAAAAGGAACAAAAAAAAAAAAAAAACATTTTACGTTATTTTTTTTTTTGTAACAACCCCTATGATGTGGTATGTAATATGATGTGCAAGCTTGCAGTAATGACTTGCAAGCAGTTTACGTAGTATAGCAAATATGTATTATGTTAAATCAGTGAATAAATGGATAGCACGACATTCGGACGTTTCCTTATAAGTACTAGCTAACCCTCAGACCAATCCTACAAGTGTTTCTTAGCGAAAGTTGTTTAAAATGACGGTTCTACCCGTCACCCCCATGACGGATGCAGGTGACTAAGTCGCCAACATGTATCGTATCGTCACTGCCACCTCATATACAAGTGGCCGGCGAGGCAAGGCGTAGATGGGATGGGCGAGAATTCAAGTATGGCAAAATTTCTTTTTTTTTTGCCCTTGGGCATGGCGTGGATAGAAATTTTGCATCTCACCGGTGTAAAACCACCTTAAGAATCGTAGCAGGAGACATTCTGTAGTTTCTGCCTGTTCCCATGGGAAGGTGTGATTTTAGGTGTTTATAATAACACATACACGGTACACGGTGTACATAATATGTATAACGCTATATTTAACTTCTTCTTCTTCGTACCGCTGGCACGACTGTATTTTAGATCTTGTTGGCCCAAAACTTCGTCACTTCCACGACGACGTCGGTGGCAGTGCAGATGTCACTTTGACTGCATGATTTGGTATACAGAAGGGGTGGAGCATGGTTTGCGACTTAGCTCAACAACCACACCCTATTGCCGTTCCATTGTGATAGCCGTCTAACAGGCTGGAGTTACATCTTCCTACTTGAGTCCGGAGATGGTTCATAGACTTCACTCGGGTTGAGTCTGGTCGGGGGTTCGAACTTGTTTAAAATAGCTGAAACCTACCATGCCCTGCAGTGACCATTCTTGATAATTTTTTTTTAATTCAAAGATACATTCAGCGAAGAACTTTTATCGTACTTTCGAAGCGCTACAGCAGGTCATATGGTTATATAATGAAATGATACATACAAACATGTATAAATTCACGCCTTATTCCCATGGGGGTAGGCTCTTTTTAAATTGTTTACGTTCATACATCTGATGAAACACGCACGCCGGTTGTGACTACTGTAATTATGTGTAGGTAAATTATTATAATTATGATACGTACACGTACTTGTTGACGTATTTATCCTCTACCTAAAGTTGCTGCTGCACGTATCGTCTTGCTGGAGCGGACGTAATGACGTCATTTGGTGAAATTAGATGCCCTTTGTATCATCCGACGTAATAACGGCAACGTTGCATTGTTTGTAATGGCCGCCTCAGAGGACACTCGAGGTCTGTTCTTTATTTTTGTAATTTGGTACAATAAGAACTGTATTTCCGTTTAAAAATACAGTAGGTAAGTAATTTAAAATGTCATACCAAAGGCCATGGTACCGCGCAAAATGGTAAAATGATTATATTTTACCATGAAACTAAAACAACCAAAGTTTATATAACTAACAGCGCCCCGCGGTTTCACCCGCGTAAGTTTCGATGCCGTGGGAATACCGGGCTAAACTATCCTATGTCCTTTCCCAGGACTCAAACTATAAGTACCAAATTTCATCTAAATCGGTTCAGCGGTTTAAGCGTGAAGATGTCACAGACAGACAGACAGACACACTTTCGCATTTATAATATTAGTATGGATGTATTGCGGTGTACGAACTCCTCTGTACTAACAAACCTCTGTACGTGACAGATTGACACTTATGATTTGAGCATGCCAAGAGGCCCCGGACATGGGCACGTAATGTTGTGAAATGTGTGGCATAAAACATAAAAGTTTAACCCTCAATGGAAGCCTGTTCAATAACCTGACCCACCCCGACCAAAAATGAAGACTCCACGGGAAAAACAACGTAATTTTAAATAGTTCAAGTATCAATGTCTTGTTATGTAACAATTTTCTTTCATGTTTACGTGCCCTTCATAGTAGAATTGGTGATAAAATAAAATTAATGTTAGATTTCATGATCTTTTTTATTTCTAAGATCAAATGTTTATTAGAGCAATTTTATCCTGAACAACAATCATATCGATTAGTAGAATAATATAGCGATATTTTTATTATTTTTATTTTTAGCTGGTTCGATCCCGGTTTAGATAAGCTTGTTGAGAAATGTGTGAATGCAGTTTTGTTTTCTTTTTAAAAGTAAAGGAATGTTTCCTTTAAGTAAAATAATATATCTTAAAATTTAAAGTAGTTTCCCTCCAGAGCCCATAAATTTTTTCCTCCCTGTATTACTAAAACCTTTCTGAAAGTATGTAGATTACGTTAATAAAAGAAACATTAAAATTGGTTCATTCTTTTTTGAGAAAATCGCGGGCATACATACATACAGGTCGAATACAGAACCTCCTTTTTTGAAGTCGGTTCAAAACAAACTTTATTGCATTGTATAGAGAATAAATCTTTGCATTTTTAGAAAGTAAGGCAGTTTTGAAGTATTTGTGTGAATTTAAAAAAGGTATCACATGATAATATGCACCTTTCTTTACGATTATTCCTTTGAAATACCAACCATTGTGAGTGCGCAAAGAAAATAAACGGGGATTTATCCACAAGATTCTTTAAAATCTTTGCTTTGATAGTGCATTACATACCGGTTCCGTTGCTCTTACATATAGAACAAAATTCTTTTTGCTACAAAGATAAAGTATATTATTATTCCATTTGCTCGAAGCGATATGCAACGGAGACATGTCATATAAAGGTCAGGTTTGTGTGCAAATAGGTAAAGCTTGGTACAGACGCGTACGCTGTTTCGAAAGTGGTCTATGCATTATTTTATCGTCTTATAAAGCACTGTTCATAGAACTTATTCGCGGCTATCTTTGCGTCTTGTTGTGTTCTCAAAATTTTGAGCACTGTTCGAACAAATCACTTTTAATGGCTGAGCCATGGCTAGTATGGTGACTTACAGTAATAAACCGATTGTTCAAGAATACTGGTTGAACTATGTCTGCATACTATTTGCTAATATAAGTAGATATGTCCATACAAACGATCTGAATACTCTTTCTCAATGTTTGTGATTGAAAGTGCATAAACGGCTTAGTAACATCAAAGAGTAGATACCTAAGTCAATTCCAAAATGCTGCTATTTCGCAATTCTGAACTATTCTGTAGTTACCCACAATTTCCCTTTTCTAAACAACAATATTTAATCAAAACAGTTATTCAACCGTGAATATAAGCAAAACATCCTCTATTCGGCATGTTAAATATAATTAACTCTCGCTTTGAACATGCAAAGGTCACGGAACTCAAAGGTATAAGCAAAAAGCAACGCCTGGTTCTGAATATTCCATCAACCACACTGAACTTCCAACCAATTTTCAAATGATAAAGTCGAACCAACTTAAAGGGTATTGCGAAATAATATTTAAATATTCACACATATTCCGAGAATGGTGACCATGTTATTTGTCATGTTATTTGACACGTCAGTGCGTGCCGTCCGTTGGTATACGGCCATCACATAAGAGACTATAGTATTCCAGCGTAAACCAGCGTAATTCAGCGGCAAATGAGAGCTTGACAGCTTCCGACGTATTTGCAAACAATTACCGCATGCAAGTGACATTGGCGCGCTGAAAATGTCCTCCCAAATGTCAGTTCACAGGCGGGAAAACTAAATGGTAGGTTGTTTTTGGTTGCGAATTATTTTTGTTGCAATAAACAACCACAACGTAAACACGTTGTTGATGTTTTTTTCTGTATTTTACCATTGAATTGACGCTCTCTCTATTTTCCTAGCGTTATCCCATTTCATTTGGGGTCGGCTCTCCTCGTCATTCTTCGCCAGATGTTTGGTTCTGGGTTGTTGGTTGGAACTTGGGCCTGCTTCAGGTCGTTGTTGACTACAGACATCCAAGTAAAAAGGGGTCTACCTCGCTTCTTTGGTCCTGAATTCATGTTGAGGACTTGCTTAGCTATGTGTTCTTCTGGCCTTCTCACTATACCGCCATACCACCTCAGGCACGCTTCGGAGAGCTTTTCTTAGAAGAAGTAAGAACAAAATAAAGAAAAGTTCTTACCAATGACGCTGATGACTTAAATCTCACAGCGATGTTATCCGTAATCGACAATTTTTTTTTCTATGTTGTAGGTCTCCTGCAAACAGGCGCGACGCGCGACGCGAATCGCGCGCGACACAAAGGCACCGCTCGTTGCGCGACTTGCGGTGCCTTTGTGTCGTGCGTGATTTTATCGCGTGTCGCGCCTGTTTGAAGGAGCCTTAAAACGCACATTTGCAAACCAATTTAGATAATAACTAGCGAGCCACCCATGCATCATCGCATGGTTTTTATGACTTCAAATACCTAGTATCAAGATTTTTTGTAGATAAGTACCTAATGGTCCGACGACCTTGTGAAGGCCGCAGGAACCCGTTGGATGCGAGAAGCACAGAACCGGCCGAAGTGGAGGTGCTTGGGGGAGACCTATGTCCAGCAGTGGACGTCTTTTGGCTGAAATGATGAAGTACCTAATAAGTAAATGTATTTATTATACATAAACTTTCTGGAATCAATCTTCAATCAATGATGGTAAGACCCGTATCAAACTCCGTTGCATAGTTTAGAAGGACAACGCGGTCACACATACAGACAAGTATAACGACTATATTGTATAGATAATAGACATAGAAGTAGAACATCTTATAAGTTAGGCAAAGTAACACACTCTGCTAATTATTTAGGTATGTAATTATAATTACACATATCTCAAACAGTTTTGCTTGCAGACTAAAGGACGCTGCATACTGTCGGCGTTAGGATATGGACGGAGCGGAGACAGAACGTGGTGTTATGAAAACCCGGACGGGTGTTTAATGCATACGCACCGCGACAGTGACGCGATACTTACGTGCTAGAGTGCAAAACACGAAAAGATAGACTGGACTGCGACCGGAGCGACGGTGTATATGTGGCGGAACCACAAACGGAACCTGATGCGTCGGAACCACAAACGGAACCTGATGCGGCGGAACCACAAACGGAACCTGATGCGGCGGAACCATAAACGGAACCTGATGCGGCGGAACCACAAACGGAACCTGATGCGCGCGGGGCAGGACGTACTTCACATCGTCACTGAGGATATTTTTCCCGTCCCTCGGGTGCCACGTCGCCGTCCCGTCCGTGCATCCGTAACGTATGCTGTTTCGTATTATACATTTTCTATGAAACAATGTTTCCAAAAATTTTCGTCCCGTCCCGTCCGACGGTCCGAGTTAAAAAACGTAACGTATGCAAGGACCTTTAATACGTGTGCTAAGTCCACTCAGGTAATTATCTTTATTGAGCTTTCAACGTAATTACAGTTCTATTTGATTAAACTTTATTTAGTTAACTAATACACACACACAACATTTAGAATGACATAGTCGATAGCCATACCAATTTTTGCTTTTATCTAAAATTGTGTTAGGAGTTAGGACTTGTTTAGCAATAATGTACGTAGTCTCTTTTGTTTATTTGATACAAATGTACTCATATTTACATACTGTCAAGTAAAAGGTTGGTACTTAGATTCATATCTCAAATGAGAGTATGGTACCATAAGTAGGTTATCATCTGCCTAGCCTTTTCCCAACTAGATAGATAGACAGATTAACCATTTATTTGACGCACACAAGAAGACAGCACAACACACAAAAGTACAATATTAGATGATAACCAAATTACCCGCATGGTTATAATATAAAAACAAGGTGCTGATAAAAAAAAACAAAATGAAAAACACACATCGAAATAAAAATGACACTATGACGAACTATACGAATAACTAACTATGTTGGGGTCGGCTTCCAGTCTAACCGGATGCAGCTGAATACCAGTATTTTACATGGAGCGACTGCCTGTCTGACCTCCACAACCCAATGACTGGGTAATACGATACCCCTCGGTAAGACGGGTTGTCAGACTTTCGGGCTTCTGACTATCCGTAACGAGTGTCAAAGATCCACGAATGACAGCCGGGACCAAAAGGCTTAACGTGCTTCCCGAGACACGGAGGGGTCTCGGTATGTAAAGATGGTCACCCATCCACAGACCAACCGCGGCAAGCGTAGCTTAACCTGATCGATCGACCTGTGCAGCTGTAATTATTTAGCCACGGACCTCCACGGGTACCATAAGTAGGTATTCGAAAAATATTCATGTTTCATTTAACAGAATCCACTGAGTGATAAAATCAGGGGGCCTAAAAAGGCCACATTGGCAGAATCATAAATGGATAACATTAGATGGCGAAGACAGTCCGTGTTTTTATTTTTTTCACTGCACTACGGTATAGTCAAAGAGATTAGGATTGGATTGATTGGTATTTTATCACAGATAAAAAAAATAACTGAAAAATCCTTCACCAATGGGATTTGATACGATTAACTTAACAGTTAACTGTCCATTATGATTCATAATGTTATCCTTTTATGATTCTGCCAAAGTAGCCTTTTTAGGCCTCCTGGTTACCAAAGTATATGTAGGAAGGTTGCCATTACATAGACGAGGTGTCGGAGTAATAACACAGGTGTCAACAAAGTTTTAAACTGCAATTTTAAGTATTTTGTAAAACATAACGTCATGCCGGGATTGTCCGAAAGGGTTACCGCTGGCCCAGAACATAAAGGGTTAAGGAAGGAACACGGGTGGGTTTTAGTCAGTAAGAGTCTGACACTCCTTTCCGCTCCACCCAGAGCGGGAGGGTTCATTTGATGATTTCCCATCCTGAAAAAAAAATGCCTGTTTGTCCAAAGGGTTGGGTATAGGGGCGGTACCTTCATAGAAGCCGGCCCGGCTTGCCCTAATAAAATCATAATTCACAACAACAAACTAACTTAAACTAACTGAAAATCAGCCAATCCCTCAGTTTGGCGTTTTTTTATACGTTGAAAATCTGTGGGCTTGCCCTAATTTTGACCCCTAGGCACGCCACTGGTTGGGTAGAGGTTTACTTATAGCACACCCACATTTACACCAATAACTTTTAAGTCCCCATAGAGGTCGAGCCTACAGCCATCAACCAGACACAAATAACACTTTGCTGTGCAACGACCTGCGAATCGGTCGACGGCGCGTTGTGTTCCACGCGCGCCTCAAAGAGATGTCAGCACTAACTGACGGGGCCGCTAGGGCCGATGCCTGCCAGGGTCGCGGGTTGTTCGAAAGAGACACCTTGGCGCCTGGCACAGGCAACTGAAGGAACACGGGTGGGTTTTAGGTTTTAGTCAGTAAAAGTCTGACATGCCCCTTCCGCTCCGCCCAGAGCGGGAGACGTTATTTGATAAATTCCCAACAAAAAAAAAAACCAACCTCAGCAGTAGCGCTAGCACCCACCAGACCTACGAGGCAGTTTGGATAGTAACAACTATACTCCGTTGGTTTAGGTAGTTAACTAAAGGTAAACAAAAAAAAAAAAACCACGCAATGCCTATTCACACGCACTTTTAACGAAGTTATTTTATAATATAATTAGGCATTTGGAAAGGAAACGTAACGTCACAACTTGAGTGAATTTACACTAAACAAAAGAAACAGACTAAACCATGATACATGTCATTTCAGTTGTCATGGTTATCAGATTTGGACTCTTTAATTTAGCAACGTTATCTAATTCGATGCATTTTTTAAAGGTTTAGAGAACCATATTTTGGAGCTCTATACAATAGACGGATTACAAAATATTATATTATTAGTATAAACCTAACTAAAATTTTTACTCAATCAGTTACATCTAACGAGAAGAGTAATTTAAGAATAAATGATGAAGTTTTAACACACTAATAAAAAATTAAAACTATGGTAAAAACCTAAAACAAAATTTAATTTGGTTATAAAGTTTTTTAAACAAGAAAGTGTCATATATAAAAACCCTTTTTACGATTTATTTGCCTTTAGTTAATTACCTAAACCAAAAAAAACCATAGAGTATAGATAATCCTACTTAGTTTTAAAGTAATTAATTAAAGTAAAATATTCTCTGACAATATTTGAGTCATGTCTACATAAATCAATCTACATAACGACTGTAACTACGTTCTGGAATCCAACCTCATTTACAAAACGAAATAGAATTTTCCAGTACAATATGTGGGTATTAGGAAATTCTATTCTTTTTACTTGAAATATTTCGTTCTGAAAGCGACAATTAGACTGAAGAATTGAAGCAACAGGTTCACGACTCCTGACTGTCTCGGTAATGGTAATAATTTAAAAGAACTCAACAGTTCAATTTCAGGGAATTTCAGTGCTCTGAAACTGGATCGTAGAGTTTCTTGTTTAAATAGTGTTCGATATTAAAGGTAAAATTCAGATAAGGAAATTAATTGTTTATCAAATAAACTCACTTAAATTGACCGTCAATCACACCAGTCATTCTTTGACAATTGTTTGCAATGGCTATAATACTGCAAATTACCATAGTGTGTCTATTTGATAACCAATTAATTTCCCTGACCGTGTGGCATAGTTGTAATATGATTTTTTTTTTATTTTTTAGGGTTTCGTACCTCAAAAGGAAAAACCGGAACCCTTATAGGATCACTTTGTTGCCCTTCCGTCCATCTGTCTGTCAAGACCCTTTATATCGGGAACGCGTGGAGGTATCGAGTTGAAATTAAAACCATATACTCAGCTCTACAGTCCCTTGAAGCTGTGAAAAAATCAAACACCTAAGATAATGTAAAAAAAGGATACGGCCGTTTATGCCGCAAAAAACGTATATTTCGACACTCTCAAGGGAATCAAAATTTATAAGGTCCAGGGAACAATTTATAAATTTATACTTCCCGTTGACCTAGAATCATGAAATTTGGCTAGAAGCAAGATCATGTAGCACAAGTTAAGGAAAACAATCCGAAAATCGTAAAGTTTACATACCTACCTACAAAGTACGGAACCCTCGGTGCGCGAGTCCGACTCGCACTTGACCGGTTTTTTAAACTGAATCTGTTCTATTACATAGTGTTATAACTATTAGTTATTCTGTGAAATAGTTTGAAAAGCTAGCAGGCTTAAAATAATAATAATTTATGTTCATGTGTGTGCATAAGTGTTGCGGAGGTCAGATAGGCAGTCACTCCATGTAAAATACTGGTATTCAGCTGCATCCAGTTAGACTGGAAGCCGACCCCAACATAATTGGGAAAAGGCTAGGCAGATGATGATGTACATGTACAAGTACCTATATAAAAAAGAGGGGAAATATTCAAAGGGCATCAAACAATTCGTCCGCATCGCTGTCAACAGAAAAAGGGCCCAAACGGCTGGCAGTATTGCTACGTTGTTAGTGATGCTGAATCTTTGGCCAACAAATAAGCCAGCCCTCTGGTCACGTGAAGAGTTGACACAGGAAAAGTGGCAAAACGGCTAGCAGCATTGCCACGTTGTATAATATCATCATTGTTGTTGTAAATCATTTTACGTGGACTTTCCGTTTTAATTATCAGTTTAGATAAACAACATAGTCAAAGTCAATGTGGATTTTTCTGTCTGGATTTTCTCAGTAGCAGCCCAGAGTCTGAATCTGTGCCCGGTTTGTGGCAAAAAGCTGATCCCCTATTTCAAGGGACATAAACAAAACTGGTGAAATATAGGTGCTCTATTTATACACCTCTGAATAACCCTTACTACGAGAATACATATGTTATGTACTTAATGTTATATAATATTACTATTCTCAGCTACACAAGTCGATCACGAATCAGTTTCCGAGAAATGGGTTCAAATCGATCATACGCTCTGTCGGTTAAGCAGTGAACTAGTAGTTAGTTAACTAAGTAGTAATAAAGTTTATTGGAAGGTTGTGAAACTTAACGGTATCTACACTAATATTATAAAGAGGAAAACTTTGTTTGTTTGGTTGTAATGAATAGGCTCAAAAACGACTGGACCGTTTTTAAAAATTCTTTCACCATTTGAAAGCTACATTATCCAAGAGTAGACGGACAGCTCAAAAGAGTTTCTGAGCTACATCGGTCCTATGATCCACCACAGTATCCTATAATGTTTGTGACAGGAGAAGACGGTTATTTAAATATTTTCATCATTAAGAACTTTGACATCCTCATAAAGACAATCTATGCAGCCTGCGGATAATGACTGCGTCGTCGATGTTAGTGTCGGTGTCTGTGAATTGACCTGGGAATCATTTTGCTGACCGTGTCTTTCCTGGGTAGGCTTTTTGCAGCGGTAACCGACATCCACGCGAGCGGAGCCGCGGGCGACCGCTAGTCGTATAATAAAACACGGAATGATCCAGAACAATATTCCTACCAGATTTGTTTCCAGCACCCTAATAATGGATCCCACGATCAATCACAATATGAATGTTTTTGAAGGATATTGCTAATCCATTGCTTTATATTTTAGAAAAACTTGTCTGCTTAACAGCGTAAACAGCGCGATGAATGTTGTTGAATTGTCAAAATGAAAACCGATGCTACTCTTAGTGTATTACGCAATACCCTACTGGTACAATGTGTGCCACGTAAGAAGAGACTTGACCCCGCCTCCCCCGCCTCTTTCCGCCGCCCCTATGACGTCCGGTCCCGTCCCGCACTCAGACCTCATACCGCTAAAGATACCTAAAATCGTGTTCTGCGCATGTCAGACCACGTGGTGTGTCAAGTCTCTTCTTACGTGGCACGCACTGTATGTGTGTTACGACATTCACGTATTTTACTCCCTCAATTTTCTTAAAGCCAATTGGAACCGTGCATCTAGCTTCTGACGTTTTATAAGTCCTCATGTATGAGTAGGTTTATGTCTAATATAATATTATGAATTCTTTATTTTCTCAATCTTAATTAAAGCTTGGAACTCAACGGTCTATAAAATATTTATTTTAATTGTTCTGTAACGCTAAAATCATTAATAAAATGCAAATGAAAGGCTTAATGCCTATAGAAATAGAAGTTAAAATTGTACCACCAAGAGAGGCTTTTATAACTAAGGCGCTTAGCATTCTTTGCCGGATTTCTTTAGAAGGACAGAAAATTTGACATAATTTAATTGCATTTTGCTCCGTAAATGTTTCAGCCATATTTAAATATAAATGGACCACCAACGATGAGGCCTGCTCAGTGGTACATTTGGGTCAGTGGATGTTTAGAAAAGCCGTTTTCTGAATTTTCGTAACCTTGTTTATCATCAATAGATACAGGAAGTTTTCATTATACTTCCGAAAAGCTAAAGATCAAAAGATCCAAAACCTCAAAAATAATGTTTGATGTTTATAGTCGACATGCAGTCGACATTAGGGCATCGAGAACCGGCCCTATTTTAAGAACCGGTTCTTTCGGTTCTAAACTCAAGCCGGAACCGGGTACCCGGTTTTTTCGGTTCTTTCGGGTTTTTTCATAAATTCAAGTTGAAAAGGTATGAAAAGGTATGCTTTTCAAGGCTATCTTTTATACAATGTGTTTCAGAGGAGTGTGACCAAACTTGGGGGTGTGGTACAGGCCATCAAACTGAACAACTTTTTCCCGGGGACAAACACAGTAATCGTGAAAAAAAATCTGTCGTCCCATACATTTGGTCAAGAAGGTATTGAAGTTTTGTATGGGACGACTGATTTTTTTTCACGATTACTGTGTTTGTCCCCGGGAAAAAGTTGTTCAGTTTGATGGCCTGTACCACACCCCCAAGTTTGGTCACACCCCTCTGAAACACAAGGTATAGAATTCCTACTATCAAAACGAATAAAGGGAAAGGATCTAAATATGTAAAACACACTTTATTGGTAAGCATATTTATATTTTTTAAATTATACTCAAATTACAACATCGTTTAAAGTATGTATTTTTGGCAACAATCAGTTCTTTAAAATGCAGTATTTTCACAACCAGTTGACAATCAGTTGTTTATAATTCACTACACTACAGAGATCAAAAAGTAGCTATTAAATAGTTAAAATTAAACTTTAAAAAAAATTAACAGTTACAAGTTAGAAATAGGAACGTTCACAAATCCACTCAAAATAAATCAAAAAGCACACAAAAGTCGTAAATAAATGATAAAAATAATAATTATATTCCAATGGACTTAACAAAAACCAAACAATAAAATTAATTATTAATTTGAGTATTACGTATTGGGTTTCTTCTTTCCTAAATAAAAGGAACGTAAAAAAATAAGTGCGTCTAAAGTTTTGTCGCTTAACGAAGAACGGAGTCTATTGCAGACTATCCCGGCGGAAGAAAATATACGTTCCGGCTCCACACTAGTGGGTGGAATTGATAGTAAATGTTGGTAAGCCAGCGAAAGGTATCGTCCTCGCTGTCTCTGACCACCATTCTCAAACAGAGCCATTTCTACCCTTACAGTAGTGTTGATGTCATTTGATGTCGATTCAAGTGCAGAAGCAGTAGCTTCACTTATTTCCTTATTAAGTTCTTCTTCATTTGTTAAAGAAGATACTTGTAAATCATCATCATTTGTTAAAGAAGATACTTGTAAATCATCATGTCTCCTGAAATCAGACGTACACATAAGACTTACACTTTGTTTTGTGCGTTGAATGAGGTTTACGATTTCCCGCAGCATCTCATCACTCGTAGGCCGTAAAAAAACAGTTTTATCTTCATTTTCAATGTTATCAAAATACTTCTCCGGGTTTGTCAAATATTGCAATATTGCTGCTTGGATTAATCGTCGTTTTGCATATTGTTTACGCAATGCAGCCGCCATTTTATTGCTCAGATGAGTGTTCATTTCAAGCAATTTTTTATTTGCAAATTTGAGAGAAATATCAGCTGTAAGCAATGTTGCATCACGGCGACAAAGTGCCTCCACGACAGTTTTTATTATATCAAATATATTATTTAACTCGTGTATGTGTCTCCAGTCGTCGTCAGTAAACTGAATATCAATGTTCAAATCTATTAGTGCTTTTGTGATAGATGTTTTTAATTTTAGAAAACGGCTTAACATGGTGGCCATGCTGCTCCAGCGAGTCTTTCCATCTAAAAGTAGAGAATACTCCTGTCCAAAATCAGCTTTGACATGCTTTTGAAGGACGTCATCATTCTTAGTCGGTGACTTTTTGAAAATTTTTACCACTTTTCGTACCTTAGATATGAGCTGATGATAGCTAAACGATTGTGGTGATAAAAATGCTAGTGGCGATTCGTTATTGAATTCAGCACCATCGTTTTCATCGTTGTTATTTTCACCATCATCAGTTTCGTTACTAAATTCGCCAGTTCGCATTCTTAAAGCTAATTCAGATAGAGGCAAATCTTCGTCATAATCATAATTGCCAAGTTCGTTCAACTGCTCCAGTATCATCTGTGGCGCTTCTACGTCTTCCTCGATGTCTTTGTTGCGATTATACATCACGTCCACAATTGCTAGTTGAACTGCGTGAGCAATACATAATTGATGGTAAGACTTGAGCGACTTCCCAAATGCAACCATAAGGCTGCAGCCATCTGTGGTTTGAGCAACAATATCTTGAGTTAAAGATATGATATTCATTCAACTTGGACTCAATTAACTGAACGCATTTTGCTGCATTCATAGAGCCATGAATTCTTATTAGACCAAGGTTTCGAAAAGCGTTTCTAGCAAAATCTGGTGAATGCAAAGTAAGACCTATGTATCTTCTGTTGTGATTGGATGTCCATTCATCGAATGATATTGAAAACTTCTTTTCATGAGATAGAATCGCTTTTATCTCACTAATCACCTCTAGTTTTCTTTTTTCACTTTCCTTGATAATATTGTTTCGAATGGTATCCGCAGTCTTGGGTAATTTATTGCCGCTTTTTTCAAAAAGATACCTTAAATCTTGAGATGTTGTAAATATTCTCAGTGGGATTCCATCCATCGAAGCCATACGAGACACCATTACTGCCATACTTGGATTAGCATCACTCTCAAAAAAATGGGTCAATTTAGATTTCTTTTTCGGCATTTTGGGATCCGGAAGTTCTTTTGTTGTAGATGCACTATCCTGTGCTGACGTAGTTGGACTTTCTAAACTGAGTTTATGTACGTTTTTCAAATGTTTTTGTAAACTGCTCGTGCTACCGCCGCCTGATTTTAATATCTTTTGGCATAATTTACATTTTGCTTCACCTTTATTTTTGTTTCTCAGAAAGTAGTGCCAAACAGAGGCCTTGTCTCCTGCCTTATTAATCACCTCTTCGAAATCCATTCTTTTGTATTTTTTTCAGGAATGCAGTCAATCGAAAGATGCGTCTGGAATTCAATAAACTTTCTTAGTAAATTTAACCAGTGTAATTTAGTCCCGCCTGAGCAACGCTGTTATTTTTTATGATTATTTAGTTTATAGTTACCTACTAAGCAATAAGTAGTTTAATGTAGCTCGCGCCACGTGTTCTCCCAAGTGCCCAAAACTGAAACATTACCTACTTTGATCTGTGTTGTATAACTCAAAAAACTCACAATAATTATCAGATTGAATGCCAAAAAACAAAGTAATTTGAGAAAAAAGAAATAAAAGGTGTAACAAACTTTATCATGTCGCTGTCCAGCCAAGTCTGGCCTAGTTATTATTCTACCTATTCCGTCCAATATGTTTCTCCCACAAGAGTGAAGGCGTAATACTTAATTAATAGCAATTAAAATAAGTATTCTCAATTGATTGAGAAAAAAAAAATAATAACAATATGCAATAACAATAATATTTTAAGTCACTTACTTATCAAATCGGCGTCAAAAACAATACACCCACTCACAACGTTTGTTTGTGTCGAACTAAACAAAATGGCGACAGCGCGTCTACCAGTGTTGCTAACCAGAGATTGTTAAGGTGAGAGCTCTAGCTCTCTCTCTCTCACTCTACAATTGCCAGCTCACTATCGGATAGTATATGTCATTACCGCGTATACAACTTTTATTACCCTACTATCCGAGGCTGAGCTGCAAATTGCAAAACAAATGTCAAAAATTTGAATTTCGCGGGGTATCCTGGCGAATATAACTTAATGTTGCCGAATCCCTTAAAAAAATCGTAAGTTTCTTAAAGATTCATCAATAATATTAAAATTATAACGTTATTTATTAATTTAACAGTGAAATAACAGTATTTTATTTATTCTCTTTGGATAATAACTTGATGTTTAGCATCAAGAGTATTATAGAGATAATATTATTTCTAAATTTATTTTAAGAGAGAACCGAAAGAACCGAAATACCGGTTCTCCGTTTTACAGAACCGGTTCTTTCTAAGTCCCTCGGAACCGGGATTTCCCGGTTCTTTTGGAACCGGGAAAAACCGGTTCCGATGTCCTAGTCGACATCAGTCGACATTCATTGAATTATCCGATCAACATCAACTTATAGCAATCCACCGCTGGACACAAGCCTCTTCATTTGCACGCCAACCATTTATCCGATAAAGTAAAGAATACTCTAAAGTTCAAAAGTCTTTAGTTTATAGACTTACCTTGAAAACTCTTGAAATGTATTTAAATAAAGTTATTGATAATACACTATTATTATAACAACATTTTGATAATAATTATACTAAAACTTGACTTGATCAACGGGGTAATTCGTATAACAATATAGCCCCACATAATTTTCCAAATAACGTAAATCCATTATCGAAGCAAGCACCTTTACGCCTTGGTGAAGCTGTGCTTATTCTTTCATAAAAGCCAGTATGAGATATAAAAGGATTTGAACTTTAGAAATGGCTCGGACATGTCATACGTGACGTCTTATAGAATGCAGAGGAAAGAATAGAGAAACAAAAGCACAATGCGGATATTAAAGGAAGATAAGCTATCTATAGTGGCATGATTATGACTATAAAAACGATATCTGAAGAGTTTGTCTTTTTGTTTAAACGCGCACTGGGATTATGTAAAAGACGGATCACAAAAATATTTTTGCGTTTGATAACCGAATTTTTAAAGAAGGTTATATAACATGTCGCTATGATCATGAGAAGCAGAACAAAAAGAAAAGAAGTCAGAAAAAACGCTAATCAAAATAACAGTAACAGCGCGGGAAGGCGATACGATGCGATGCGGTGAATTGAGTGCCAAAATTTTACGGCGACTGAACGTCAGTGCCCTGATCCTGATCAGGACGAACACAAGACAAACCATTACAAGGTCGCTTCTTTTGGCGATTAAGTGGTCACTTTTTACGGGTCGCTTCTTTTAGCGATTATATGGTTGCTGTTTTTGGCGATTAGGTAGTGGCTTTTTTTCGCGATTAGATGGTCGCTTCTTTACGCTATTAGTTGGTTGCTTCTTTTCGCGATTTGAGGATCTGTTTTTTCGCGATTAGATAGTCGCTTGTTTTGCATGCATAGCATAGCATGCATAGCAAAGCTGCATAGCATAGCGTGCATAGCATAGCGTGCATATCATAGCATGCTTATCATAGCATACCATAGCACAGCGTGCATAGCATAGCGATAACCGTGGCTGAGGGCCGGGACACACGTAATATGTATCAATGTCGCGCTACTGAATAAGAGCGACGCAAATACGTGTGCACTCATGGGCACACGCCCATCAGGCCCAGGAGCCAGGAGATGAGCCTTGTCTCTGGCATGTGCGAGTCTGCCGCGGGGCGTGACAGGGGAGAGGGAACAGGGGAACGCTAACAAACGAGATCTCTTGTGGCGAACCCAGGTTACGCGCATTGCGTTGAATTTGTTTTTAAAAAGGTAAACAAAAAGCTTACTAAAGTTTACATTAATATTTTAATCGTTATTGTGTGTTATTTAATAAGTATAATAAAATTGAACGTTACAACGTTACACCCTCACAATCCGAATCATTTTGAAGGATATTGTTAATCCATTGCTTCATAGGTATGTTCGAAAAAATATGCTCAACATTGAAAATAACGCAATGAATGTTGTTGAACTGTCAAAATGAAAGCCATTCCTACTGTTAGTGCGTTACGCAATTACCCCGCGGATAAAGTGGACAGCGGTGCTATTCTGTAAAAATCTAACCGTGAAAACTTAGGTGAAGTGAGCGTGGAGTGAGCTGTCAATAGTGACAATTCCTAGAAAAAACAAACTCACTTCACCTAAGTTTTCACGGTGAGATTTTTACAGAATCGACCGGCTGCAATGGGGGAGACCTACACTCAGCATTGGATGGACACAGTATGTAGAGGGAGAGAGAGAGAATAAACAATTTAGATATTTCTCTTTCTACAGTGAAATACCTATCTCACAAAAAGGTAGACAAGAAATTTAATACAAAAGGAATAATTTGCAAATACGGTGTTACCCTTCTCATTTTATTATTAGAACATTAAACACCAATAATTACACACATAAATATTTGGCATTTTAACAAAGGTTTATTCAACAAAAAGCTCGCATGAAATAAATTTTTCTTTTACACAACGAATAAAACTGGTTTATATACCTACAAGATAGATTTTACGATTTCTGTGTGCGTGGAAATTATATGGAATAATGTCTTTCTAATGGAACTTTCTCTTTGTTCTATCTCGGGAGGGTAATAATGAAGATCATTTCGGGTAGTTGGGTTTAGAGTGGTACCTATAATATTATTCCTTTAAACAAAACGTATCGAATAACGAATCGTATAACGAAAAGCAGAGTGTATAACTCGGGCATAAACGAGCCATTTTACCCCACGACTTAACAGCTATACTCGAGCCGCAAAACAGCTTCTTTTATGCACTAGTTGTACAATCTACTGTTTAAATCTAATTGGTTTCGATTGAAACTTTAAAGTGAACTGGGTGTTATCTGGCACTTAGGACTGGCTTTTGCCGTGCGTCTGCCTGCGGCATTGTATAGCATCGTAGCTAATGAAAACGACAGACGAAGCGACAAGCGACGGCGCGCGATACTTTAATCAAAATATTACCTACAACTTATATTAAACTGAAAGGGCCAAGCCAATACATATTATTACATATTTTACTTTTTAGAGGTTTTGTTGTGTGGGGGGTTTTTAAGTCATTAATATTTGCAAAATAATTTTTTTAAGACATTGTCATTTCATTAAGTTAAAAAAAAAACTTTGTACAAAAACACTTATCAACACTATGCAGCGTTACAAACGTGCGCGCGCAAACGAAACATGTTAGTTTAATAAAAAAAACACAAAATAAAAACACAAACGCAAACATGTTAGTTTAATTATTTTATTCTGAGACCCAATTGGAAATCACATGACAATACTCTTAGAGGGATCTAATAAACGTAAGAGTATATAAGACGCTTATTGTGAAATCCAAGGATTACCTACATAGTTGCTCGCAGAAGATAAGCTATTGTCGCTGATGGAATATGGCCAGTAAAACAAAGATTACTTGTTATAGCAGGATTTATTAATTTAAATGTAAGCAGTGGTCGTGAGCCGTCGCGAGTACAGAGCGAGAGAGAGAGACCGATAAGTGAGTGAAAGAGAAAGCAGTCATTTTAAAAATATAAACACGGGCAAGGATCTAAGCGCTATACAGCCAACACTCCCACGAAATGACAACTTTCTATTCCTTTACACATTGTTTATACCCACATATAAAAAATGATTATGTAAATATATATAGCTTGGTTTACACAATACCTAAACTTTTTCTCAAATACATAAATTGAAACTTACTTATCGGCTTTGTCAAAATATCAGCAATTTGTTCTTTAGTGTTTACATATTGTACACTTATACTTTTATCATTAAATTTTTCTCTAACATAATGCAATTTTATATCGAAGTGTTTACTTCTCTTATGTAAACTTTCATTCTTAATTAACTTTATAGCACTCTGGTTGTCTATAAACAAAGGAACAGTTTCATTGAATCTACACAATTCATTTAGTAAATATTTAAGCCAAATAATTTCTCTTGTTGCATTACAGGCTGAAATATATTCTGCCTCGCAGGTAGACAATGCTACATAACTTTGTTTCTGACTTGCCCAAGTTACAACACTATTATTAATCATTGTTACATAACCACTGGTTGATCTACGTGAGTCTATATCAGAACCAAAGTCTGCATCACAGTATGCTTCTACATTTAAATTTTCACAATGTGTATACAAAATACCTAAGTCTTTGGTACCCTTTAAATACTTCAAAATTCGTAACACAGCATTATAATGTGATTGATCATGATATTCAATGTACCTACTTACAATATTTACTGCCAACATTATATCTGGTCTACAGACTATTGCAAGAAACATGAGTGCACCTACCATCTGACGATACAATATTTTGTTTTCAGGAAATTCAGGTCTACACAATTTTATATTTGGGTCAGCAGGCACTGAAACCGGATGACAATCTTCCAATTGAAATTTATTCAACAATGACTCAATATATTTTCTTTGGTGTACAAAAATTGAATTTTCACTCATGTCTATTTGCATACCAACAAAACATTTTATATTTTCAGTAACTACAATTTGAAACTTTTCCTGTAAATCGGATAGAAATCTATTCATTAATGTGTTACTTTTACAAAACAAAAGTCCGTCATCTACATACAAAAGTAAATACATTACAACACTGTATTTATTTGATATAAATGCACATTTATCTACTTCACAAGCTGTAAAACCAAAATCTCTCAATATTTCAGTTACAGTTTGATTCCAGCACCTTGGTGCTTGCTTGAGACCATATAGTGACTTCTTTAATTTACAAACTTTATCACCTGCATTTAAACCTGGAGGAGGGGACATGTAAATTTCCTCAGAAATTGTACCATACAAAAATGCGGTTTTAACATCAAATTGTTTAACAATAAGTTTGAAATGGGTAACTAGTGACAACATGACTCTAATGGTATCATACCTTACTGTAGGTGAAAATGTTTCAGAATAATCTATGTCTTTTATTTGTGAAAACCCTTTTGCACAAAGTCTAGATTTAAATCGAATAGAACCATCTGAATTTTCTTTTACACGAAATACCCATTTACATCCTATGGGTTTCTTACCAGTAGGTAAACTCACAAGCTCCCACGTTTCATTTTCTTTGTGAGCTTCCAGCTCTTCGTTGATTGATTTTGTCCAGTGCTTTGCATCTGGAGATACCATGGCTTCCTGGAATGTTGTTGGGACTTCACAATCTGCTATCAATGCCTCTGCTATATAGGTCATTGTGTCTTCCTCTGGGTGTTCCGAGCACTCTTCCGAAGACTGCTTACCCAGGGCTTTATTCAGGAAATTTTCAAATACGTTCTTGTCAAATAGTGACTTACTACCATGTTGGCTCCTGCTTGACGTCGACGACTTACCACCATTGCTGGTGGCACCTCCGAACACCTTGGCATCA
Source organism: Luperina nickerlii (assembly GCA_963855955.1). NCBI lineage: Eukaryota > Metazoa > Arthropoda > Insecta > Lepidoptera > Noctuidae > Luperina > Luperina nickerlii. The sequence goes on along the minus strand of OY979681.1, from coordinate 10,766,597 downwards.
CGCTGAGGACTCACCACAGCATGCGTCGTGGCCTGCGGAGTTGGAAGTGCACGGGTCTCCTTGGCATCACACGATGGGCCGCACTCCACCGTATGCATCGGGGCCTGCGGAGTCTCCTTGGCATCATACACGGTGTTGACCGGTGTATGCATCAAGGCCTGCGGAGAGGGTCCTGCTTCTGCTCCCTTTTCTGATAGCGGACACACCAAGCTATCTTCATCATCTAGGGGCAGCTGGAACAGGCTCTCCTCAACTTTTCGTTCATCACAGGTAGTAGTTTCATCAAATATTACATCTCGAGATATCTCCACTTTCTTGGTACGCAGATCCATCAATCTGTAGTTGTCCGAGTTATTGTCATAACCTACAAGTGTCATTTTCATACTTTTCGGCTGAAGTTTATTGCGTTTCTCCTTGGGCACATGAACGTAGGCTGTGCAGCCAAATGTCCTTAGATGAGAAAGGTTAGGCTTTCTTCCAACCCATTTTTCAAATGGAGTTATGCCATCTCTTTCTTTTCTGTTGTACAAATAAGCTGCAGTGTTCACCGCTTCTGCCCAGAGACTTGCAGGTAACTTGCTGTCGAAGAGCATCGCACGCGCAGATTCCATCAGTGTCCTGTTCATTCTCTCACTACAACCATTTTGTTGAGGGGTATAGGGAGCTGTCCGACACAACTGAATTCCATGTTCTGATGCAAACTGCTTCATCTGACTGCTGGTGTATTCACAACCATTGTCTGAGTGAAGGGCAGTGAGCCTGACACCTTGACTTAGTATTTGCTTATAATAGTCTTTGAAGCACTCAAAAACTTCACTCTTTTTAGATAATAAGTACACCTTACAGTACCTTGTTGCTTGATCGATGAAGGTCACAAAATATCTCTTGCCATTTATTGACCTGACAGGCATGGGTCCACAAATGTCACTATACACCTTTGCTCCAGCAAGGTTAGCACTTCCTTGTGATGGTTTAAATGGTAAACGGTGCTGTTTCCCTAATATACACGGTTTGCAGAGAAAACTGTTTATTTCTTCTACTTTCATACCTGGTATAAGTCCACTTCGCACCATTTCTCGTATAGTGTGCACACTGATGTGTCCAAGACGCCTATGCCACAGTTCAATGTCACATACATTCGCCTCATGAGATATTTTAACACTGAATTGCATTTTATATAAGTTATTGTTGCTACTTTTGTTTGCGACCGCAACTAACATTCCCGAACTATCGTATATTTTGGCACTGGATTGTTCTTTCACTATTTTAAAACCTTTTGAGGTTATTACACCTTCCGAGAACAAGTTCTTACATAGTTTTGGCACAAAGTAAACATCGTTTAAAGTAGACTCGTACCATTGTCCATCGAGTAGTTTGTTTACATTTATTGTCCCTTTTCCACACACTTGTAACTCAGTTCCATTGCCTATACGCACTGTTGATTCGAAGGGAATTAAGTTCGCAAAACATTCTCGAGCACAGCACATATGTACAGAGGCTCCACTGTCCAATATCCACACGTATTTACTATCAATGTTTATGTTGTTATCACTGACGAACGCAGATTTTTGAGACGATGACGCATGAGTGCGGCCCGTGAGTTTACTCGCTGGCGCCGGCATGACAGTGGCAGTGACGGGAACACTTTGTTTACAATCACGCGCATAGTGTCCGCGCTTTGAACACTTGAAGCATTTAGCTCGGGAACGTGTGTTCTGCTTGTTTTTACTTGTTTGTGTTGAAACTAAAGCAGCGGGTTCTTGCTCTTCAGCATGGTTAAAACTTGCTTCCTCATCTATCAGTCGAGCTGTCAAATTGATAATTGTCTGTCTCTTTTCGTCCAGTGACAACCATGCTTGACGTAGGTTTCGATATCTGTCGGGTAACGATCCCAATATTTTGGTTATCACGCTTATCTCCGAAACCAATTCACCAGCATCTCGAAGTTGTTGTGCGATATTTTCGATTTTTGTAATATGTTTAGCAATTGAATCACCTTCCGCCATTTTTATGTTGTGGAACTTTTCCAATAATAACATTTTCGTGTTTTCACTTTTCTGCTCGTAAATGGATTCTAATTTAATCATCATTTGCTTTGCAGTTGTACACGTTTCAACCAAACTAATTAGAGACATATCGAGTCCCGATGTTATTAAGTATGAACATCGCTTGCGCATCCGTTTGACGCCATTTTTCAAGCACGGACAAACCTCCTTCTGTCTTCACATCGTTTGTGTTATCGTCACTTTTCTCTTCAGTGAGATGATTGCTCAATCCTTTTGCTCTTAACGCGCAGTTAATCATGAACTTCCATTGGCGGAATCCTTGACCGTCGAAACGCCGGGCAGCAATTACGTGCGAAGCGACGTCCATCTTTCCTGCACTTTCCTTTGTCTAGCAACGACCGCGTGGCTGACAAATCTTTGGATAAGATTAATGCGAAATATACTTTCGATTGACTCGTGACTTCACTTGTGCAAGATACTGGGCCCATAACCTGATGGAATATGGCCAGTAAAACAAAGATTACTTGTTATAGCAGGATTTATTAATTTAAATGTAAGCAGTGGTCGTGAGCCGTCGCGAGTACAGAGCGAGAGAGAGAGACCGATAAGTGAGTGAAAGAGAAAGCAGTCATTTTAAAAATATAAACACGGGCAAGGATCTAAGCGCTATACAGCCAACAGTCGCATTACAATCCAACGTGTTACAATAAGGAGATTAAAGGTCGCTGTATAGTCCTGTATACTGCGACCTAACAGTGACCGACAGTGTCCTAACACCGTTCAGTACCTATACATCCTCCTTTAATCTTTCTTCCCAATTCACACGCCACCGTCATCAGCGAGACGTTTGTGTGAGCATGAAATACTATAAGCCGCCAGGGCACATTTAAGTCAATGAAAGACATATTACCCTGTAAATGGTACATAAGGTATAGTACATACGAAGAAATAACATCAGTGTGCTATGCAATTTTACAATACAAAGGAAATTGAGTTTATACAATGCAAAGATAGTCTTACAATCTTCAGCAGCTCCAACAGTATTTTTAAGTGTAATTAATTAGTTGTGGTTGTGGAGCAGGACCAGCATTGAGCCAGGCATTTTTATCAGCGATTTAATCCCCTAACTTAATAATATGCCTGACTGCATAGTGTGCGTTTTATACAAGACTTGAATTTTGTCTCGTTCGGTTAAAGAATGTGGGGAGGTATTTTATTATAACATTTTAAACAGTAGGTTCCCCATAAAAGATGAGTCTATTTTTCCTAACTTGGAAGGGATGGAAACGGAACGTGGAGTTATACAAACATAGACAGCGGGGCAGTAGCATTGTTCTATTGGAATGTTCTGTTGGAAGTCCGTACCACGCTAGGCCAGTTCAAGGTCAAACAGTTATCAGTGACATGCGGTCTACTGCGTTAAACTATCACCGATGCCAATTTCAATAAAGTTGTAATTTTAAATGCTACAATTATTATAATTCTGCTACCTCATCGGTTCAATTCAAAGGAATCATGAGTTGCTATTCCTAACTAGGGATATTCACATATTCTATTCACGTAGCTTTCCCTTTTACATTATATTCTTAATCAATTTTGCCAACATCTGTGGATTTCAAACACATTGGAATTGCTACTTATGCAAACGGTATCTTAAAGGTTTTTATAAAGTTGGTACTATTGTGATCTCATAAGTATTTAGTATTATTGCAAGTATACATATTAGAGATTAGATAGGGATACAATAAAATTGCCGTTGTGTTCAGGAAATTGTCTACGATTTTGATACTTGATTATGATGATATTATCAGCTCCTTTCGTGGTTTTTTGACCTTGCTATGAGGTTGTAGATTCTAAGTAACTTCTATACTTATTGAACATCCGTTATTGCCTTCAGCAATGGGCATTGTCAGTCAGTCAGTCCCAGACCCAGGCCCAGATTTTAGACTTAGACATATTCTCTATATATTTGGATAAATATATAAATGTATTTTATCTGTATCGGATTTGTAGTTAAATAGCAAAACTTGGGATAAATAGGAATGATAATAGCGTAACAAATCGGTTACGTGATGTTATTCATTCGGGTCCAAATTCTCATACATTTCCTTTTTGTATAACAAAGGCAAGGAACGGTGGGCGAGCGGGGGGCGGTGGCGATGGAAAAATAGGGTATTTGACTGCTATCAAAAATTTACACGAATTAATACTTGTGAGCTGATGCTACTAAAGATCGTTCCTGTAAAGATAAATAAAATCGGTATAAAAATGGTGAAGTTATACGCTTTTACCCGACAACGCGACGTAGGGTTATGATTTTAACCGGTATATATGTATGTATGTATATTCATCTGTTCTCTCATAACTTGAAAAGTACTTTAAATAATGTTTTGACAAATGAGGGATCTTTAGAAGCGTCTCGACCGTCCGGCTATGTGACGTCACACTAAATTCAATATGGCGCCCTCTAGAAGGTAAGTAAGTAACGTATTTAAAAATAAATATTTTGGGATGGGCCTTGTTGGGTATCAAATGAAAGGGCTCAATTAGCACATTTCAAAAATATAAATATTACTGAAATGGGGCTTCCCAAAATAACTAAATCACACTAATATTATAAAGGCGAAAGTTGGGAGTGTGTGAGTGTGTATGTTTGTTACTTCTTCACGCTCAAACCACTGGACTAATTTTGATAAAATTTTATATGAAGTTAGCTGATACCCTAGATTAACAATAGGCTACTTTTTATCCCGATATTCTCACGGGATCGACACTTATGCGGGTGAAATCGCGGGGCGCAGCTAGTAAAATTAAAAGTAAAAAAAAGTAGTAAAAGTAAAAGACTAAGTTTAATAAAAACAAAAACCCGACTACTGAAAAGGATGAAACAAAAAGTACCTTCCCTTGGTCGCATGCTACCATAGCTTATAAGTAGTGTTGCCCAAATGCAAGACCAAGACAAGACCTTAGCCAGTCTTGGTCTTGGTCTTGCGTCAATACACCTGGTCTTGGTCTTGGTCTTGGTATTGCGCTCTCAGTCTTGGTCTTGGTCTTGGTCTTGCAGCAAGAGTCTCGCAAGTCTTGCGAGACTCTACTACTTAGACTAGACTACATTCAAATACCTATTAGCCTATTGCTCAGGGTGGCAGGGACATCGACGCGCAACCGCTTACCATGGATTCAGTAGGTACAGACGCCAGCACATCAACCTACTACAATCTGTCAAATTTCTTTAATAGATTTTCAACTTTATCGCTAAAGCATAAGGTTCAAAATTGATTGGGAAAATTTGACAGTTTCGGGTAGCTTGATGTGCTTGGCGTCTGTACATGATTCTGGACCCCCCCTGCGTTGAAATTTTTCGTCGGCTTTTTCTTAATTTTTACGTTTTTTTCTGCAATTTTTTTACTCTAAACTGTATAAAATCATTATTTCTATCTGACCCAATGAGATTTTTAATTAAAAAATTGTAAATTCACTTGTTTCACTTAAAACAGCAATGTAAATAAAACTCGAAAGGGCTACCTGATCAGCTGTATCGCTAAAGTTCATTTGCGAGGTCAACACTGTCTTCGTACCTACGCTATTCACTTTCAAATGCCGCCACAAAGGGACCGCAGCGCCAAGCGGTCTCCTCGTATTATTAACGCACTTGAAAATAAACTTTAAAATTATTACAATAAAGTGCATAAATGCTTGAACCTGACAAAAAATGCGGAAGATTGCGGGAATCCCCGCGCGGTGTCGAGTCGGCCATGAATCCCAATGAATCTAACAGACGCGTCACATGAGGCATTTTAATCATCTATGTATATAATTGAATGACCCATTTACTACTTTTATTTTAGATAACGAATCTAAAATAAAAGTAGTAAATGGGTCATTCAATTCATCAAAAATAATTATCCCCTCATAATGATGAGGGGATAATTATTTTTCTAAAACTTCATCGATTTAAGGGGGAAGCGCTAAGGTAGCCCGCGAAATTAAAATTTTCTTACGTTTTTTGCAATTTGCTGGTCAGTGAATTTCGCGGGCTACCTAATACCGCTTTCGCCTTAAGTAAAGAAGATTAAAAAAACGTGCAGAAGTGTATTGATAGTCACGTAATTTTTCGATATTTTTTTATTATCAACAATAATTTTAGTTTTGAATGCAATTCAACAATGTAATTTACTGTTTCATAAAAAAAATACACCCATTTTCGCATAATCTGGATTGAAACCAAATACCTACTATAACGCCCAAATCTCAGTTTGACTTAACTGCGAGACGCAAGAGTCTTGCAGGCTTAGTCTTGTCTTGCTCAAGTCTTGCAGGGTTCAGTCTTGGTCTTGGTCTTGCTAAAATAAGTCGGTCTTGGTCTTGGTCTTGGTCTTGCAAAAATGCAAGAACAAGACCAAGACTGCAAGACCAAGACCGATTTTGGGCAACACTACTTATAAGTATTTTAGTAGAGTGGAAGCGGCGGTTAGTATAGGCGAAAATATAAAAGAAAAAACCAAAATAGGGACCTTCCATAATGCGGTCTTATAAATAGGTAGGTATATTTTTATTTTATATCAGTTTCCTTCTAAGGAAAATATAAAGTTTGCTCTGAGAGATGATAAATTTTAAAGTAAATGTCAGACTGTCTTACCAATATACTATCGTTTCTATATTGACTCAGTAGTCTATAGGTAGTTTATTTTCTACTAGCTTTTGCATGCATCTTCTCAGCAATGGAAAGAAAAAATATATATCCTAATTATTTTCGGAAAATATCCGACGGGAACATACTACCGGGAGTAAAAGTGCCCTTTTTTTTGGGTGGGAAATTATCAAATAACTTCTTCCGCTCTGGGCGGAGCGGGATCAGACTTTTACTGACTAAAACCCACCCATGTTTCTTCAGTTGCTTGTGCCAGGGGCCACGGTAACTCTTTCGAACAAGCCGTGACCCTGGCAGGCATCGGCGCTAGCGGACCCCGTCAGTTAGTGCTGACATCTCTTTGAGGCGCGCGTGGAACACAACGCACCGTCGACCGGGGCGGCCCGGGCCTGGTCCTCACCGGAGGGCGAGCTGCCCATTGCTCGCCGTCCGCAGGCCAGGAATCGGTTCTCGGCTCCCGACGCCTAGGGCGCCTCCTGCGCTGACTAGGGGCGTGAGGGCGCAAAGATTGCCTCTCCCTCACGCGTTCCATTCTTTGCAAGCATTACTGCTTCGCAGAAGGAGGTGACGGCTTCCCATGTAGTCTCGCTCCGTACCATGGCCTGGGCCGGACGCGAGAGATCGCCGCCACCGATCACCGCAGTGAGTACGCGGCGGTGCTCCGTCCAAGCTGGACATACCTCCACCGAGTAAAAGTGCCCTGTGTGTTATATTAATCCAGAGGTTATACTATCTGTGTGTCAAATTTCCGCCAAATCCGTTCAGCCATTTTTGCGCCAAAAGACAAAAATTCTTCGTTATTAATTATTATATTTATAGAAGATATAGATGTGAAAAGGATACGAGATCTAGATCTCGCATGAAATGTCGTAGTATTTGTGATTTTGAAAGATTACCTTTTGTACTTTTTTTATGTAAGTTTTTTTAAGGAAAATACAAGTAATAGTTTGGTCTGAGAGACGATAAATTTTAACGTAAAAGTCAGGACTGAATCTTTCCATAATAGTCTATTTTATTTTCTAGGCGAAGAGCTAGATCTCGCATCGTATGTCGGGGAGTCTCATGAATTTAAAACATTATCTTTAGTCTTAGGTAGCGAAACCTGCGGTGACATTTCAGAGTAGTAGCATTTTGAAATGCTACTTGGGACGTGGGTTTGTAGTAAAGTATTTTATTTACACTTCAAAACAAGTTTTATTGTTCATTGATCCAGTTTTTTCTAACGTGGTTATCAATAACATATTATGTAGATAGATAGATAAACCATTTATTTGCCGCGCACAAAAAGACAGCACAACACACAAAAGTACAATATTAGATGATAACCAAATTACCCACATGATTATAAAAGTGCCGATATAAAAACAAAATAAAAAACATATCGAAAAAAGTGACACTATGACGAATACTTAAATTAAAATTAATATTAACAACGAAACATACACAGTGCGGTAGGTATGCGTCTCAAGGTTGCACCAAATGGGAGTCCAGCTCAGCATGTGTCAGGCAAATGTACCCGTCGCTGTTATTCTGCTGGATTCCTGCAGTGACACACGGACGTTGAGAAGACGAGATAAATGGTGTTGTGACAGGTGTCAAGTGCAGAGTGACACTTTAATTATGTATTCTACAGTAAGTTTTGCATTCGGAAACGTTCTTGTTCGTAGGCTTGTTCTTGTTAGTATTGTGTTTTGATTACTTGATTCTTATATTATTTAAAAAGTTATATGCAGTATAATGTGTAAATTAATAATAACTATAATGGCGTAGGTGCGAATAAAATAAAACAATTTGGCTAGAATAAAATTAAAATTAAATAACTTTACAATAAATAAATATACTTAAGTAAATAACATGTGTAAGTATTATAACTATTATCCAACAAAAGATCCACAAACTACTCAATTACTAAGTATGCCTTTGTTCACAGGTTGTGACCACGTGATACGCTAAAAAGACAGATTGATTCGAGAGGACATGACAGCCAGTTATATAACGGACGTGTTCGAAACAGTCATCCCTAGATTCGTCTGCGAGGTGATAAGAAACTGCCGTAGAAACTCTGAATGTACCAAGAAATTTAAGATTCCTTATCGGCGGGGGAATATTGTTCCACCATTTAGATGCAGCATACCTAAAACTTCCCCTGAAAGCAGCTGTCTTATGTGATTGAGTGGAGATTTGCTGCGAGCACTGTCTACTTGCGCATTCTCTTCTACTAGCGATCCAGCTCAGTTTATTGTATAGGTAGGACGGCTGCTTGTACTTTATTACTCCAAAAAGTAGGCATACCAAATGCAACTTACGACGTGATTTCATCTTGAGGATTGAGTAGTTATTTAAAAATGGTATTACGTGATTTCTTGGCGTGATTTCTCAATCGCAGAATCGCGCGCAGACGTTTTGCACCCTCTGGTTCAGTCGATCAGTTCTTGCCAGTAGTCGAGGGCCAATAACTACGTCTGCATAGTTCAGGTTTGACAGCACGAGAGACTCAACCAGCTGTATCCGCAGTTCCTCTGACACATAATATATAGAGGACCTTAAGCCGGTAAAAACAAATGTGCACTGACTCTGCCACGAGCCCTTCGTATCTCAACCCAGTGTCCAGGTTGAGACCCAGATTACGTGCCTCACTGACTCGACTGACCAACTCACCCAGCAGGGTAACGTTAAGTGTTGCCGGCACAACACTAGTTTGGTTAGATTTTAATTGGCGGAAGTATCGCAGAATCTGATCAGCAGTTGTTGCTTGTAATGCAAATGCAAAGCTATCATCACCATAACGTTGAGACTCAAAGAAAGTGTATTGCGATATATTGCAGACAGGGTTACCAGGAACACTCAATAAGTGATTCCACTGAAACCAGACTATACTTTTCCGAAAGATTTTGACGCGCTGAATTTGAATCTGACCTCAAAATTGCTCTATCACGTCAGGGTTTCGAGATATCCTAACCTAAAAGTGCAAAAAATACCGTTTTTTATCATTTTTGAGGTTATGTAGCACGGCCGATCCTTTTTTCTTTCAAAAATTATTAATAGCATCTCAAAGGACTAGTCTTCCTCTTTAAAACGACGTTGAGTTTACTCAAATATTTTTTTTTTTCGCTGAGATAGCGCATTTTGAAATTTTCGTGTACGTAGATTGTTCTACGTTTGAGAATTTATACAGTCTATTGGAAAATTTCAAAATCCAATTTAAAAAGGTTATTAGTTTATTTAATAAAATTTTATTTATAGAAGTTTATACAGTGTATATATTTTTAACTTCTTAAATAAATGCCTATGATATTGCATATATATTACATGACTTGAGATCTGCCCCGGTGCTCTTATTTGAACCATTTACACTGAAACGTGAGGTAGAAAGTTGCTAGAATAGCCTTAGGTTATTTCTCACGTAAGAGTATTAATGGCTAGATAGAACTAAACGATTATTACCAGCGTGGAATGGAAAGAAATTTTATTCTAGACATGCATGTGGACTGGAATGAAGTTTTTATTAATTATTTTCAATGGCTCATAAATTCCAACTTTTTTAATAAAAGTCACACACGCGCGTGTTCATACCTAGTGCTTAGATCACAATTTCGATAGCATAGTTTTTTACTAACTTCAAAATAAAAATACTAAATTTAAAAAGTACCTTTTGATAATTATTTTTAACTAAAGGAAAGAAAATAAAAAAAAAATGTTTATTCTGCACAAATAGACGCACAAGGAACAATAATGTCAAATGCAATTACTTTATTTTTTGCTCCGGTGCGAATATTTTCTATTTTCACCTAATTTGCATAATAAACACCATAACGTTTAACGGGTCATATCCGCGAGCGACCCGTTGCGTAAAAAAGGCAGTAACGAAAATTTATGTTTCATTGTAATCCTTATTTAAATTATTATTTTGCGAGAAACGTTGTTCACCACTGGGATTACCGAAGCAGGGTCGGTATCAATAAAACAACTTTACAGAATCCTGTAGAATATGTTCGATTTGCATATTTTGTTTAGACTTATGCAAAAGTTAGTTCAGTTGTCACGACAAGTCGACAACAGAGCCTTTGAACTGAACAAGAAAAATCATCAATTAAAAAAAGTGTTATTTAGTCTGTATATGGTAATACGTAAGGATCTAATGTTTAGTTTTTACACAAGTTAACACCTATATACGTGGTACCGTACAGTAGGCTTCATCGTGTAAGTAAGAAACACACTGCTCCTATTAGAATTCACAAATTAGATTAACACAAAGAATTAGTTATTAATTAGCCAAAGGAACACATAAATCTACAAAAAGAAAAACTGAATAAAAGCACGGACAATAATACACTTTACACGCAATTAGCCACAGTATAATTAGCCTTTAATGTTCCCACAGCTGGGACACAGGCCTCCTCTATGTGAAAGCCAAATAGCCACGTAGCCACTTAATAGGATATGAGATAGGTATCATTAACCTTAAGTCTTGAGTTGAGCTGCACGATTTCTGACAAATGCGTGCACTGACTGGACAGTTCCTCTCAATCTGTGTGGTTCTTTCCTCAAAAGACCATCTCAGACATCGACCTACATGGTCTTCATATAACCTGATCAAGATTATGTCTGGACTTTAAAAAAGACTATGACCTCTGAGTTTGTTTCGGCCTTTCTTCTCAGAGTAGTCAGATAGGAAACGCCGACCTCATCTAGTTTAAAAAATATATGATTGACGTGTAAAAGTGTTTGTGCAAACCTACTTACAAAAATAAAATCATTTATCATTTATCATTAAGCACACATAGCTTTCAAAAAGTTTAAGTTAACTTCTAAAAAGCCGATAGACGGTATGCAATAAAATATCATCAAATATATTTTATTTTATAACACTAACCTGACATTAACAGTTATAAAAAAACCCATATATTTTTTCATAAAAAATATGCTGTTATAATTTTATGTTCGATCGTAAAACACTAAAAATTACTACTTGTCAAAAAACAAAGGGTTCGTGAGAAAGTGGAAAATATACCCACATGTCATAGTTATAAAACAAACCCCTGTTAACGACTCGCGTTCTTTTTTATGACTGTTGAACTGTTGATTGAATTTACCATTTATTTGCTGTATTGATAGCAAAAATAGTAATAATTCATATGCGTACCTATTTTGTTTTGTATTAATCACCTGCTATACTATTCTCTAAAAATACAGCCTTGCGGACAGCGCTGTCGCAGCGGTGAAACTTAGTTTGGTATTCACTAAGCTGCGTACAGCTACACTAGCGCTCAAGGCTGTGACGGCCGTGAGTTAAACTACCCAACGGCACAGCCACCGGAGGGCAAATTGACAGTTCTTCATACATTTTGGCATTCCCTAAGAAAAAACAGCCTCGAACTCGCTTACAGCCTCGCCCACAGCCTCGATTCTAACTGTCAAATCAAAAAGCTCTAAATATTCGGGCGTAGACTGAGAAAAATAATAAACTGTACTTAATTTTTTAAATATTTCGATTCTTTTACTACACAATTGAAGCTACATTTATTAGAAGAAGCTAAGAAAAGTGATAATTTGAAGAAAGCTCGACAGGCGAAACAAATAAGAAAGTTTAAAACAATATTCCGTGATACAGATTTTATCCATATTTACAGGCTTTGTGAGGATTTAATTAATATATTGGAAGATGGCTTAACTCCATATATGCGTCCGCGACTTCGTTAACCAAGAGGCTAAAGGTTTGTTTACATCTAGGTTTCTTGAGATATGATGGGTATACCTCACCACACACCAACAAAAGCCTATTGAATTCCTGATGTTTCAGATATTATGCACACTATCATTTTTGGCTAATGGAAGTTACCAAAAAATCATTGGGAAGAATGTAGACACATACATATCTCAGTCTTCTGCCTCTAGGGCAATCCACGAAGTTATTATTTACAATACAATGATAACTAAACGCAAGTCAAGATTGCACTTAATTCTAGCTTCATTCATTGATTTCAGGTGACTCAGGATATCCTCAAAGGCCTTATTTAATGACTCCCTTTAGTAATTCAGAAACTGATACTCCAGAGCCATTACAACAATTTGCACAGCAGTGCAAGAAACAGTGTAGAGGACTATTGGAATCCTGAAAGGACGGTTCAGATGTTTATTAGTACATAGGGTATTGTACTATGATCCTATAAAAGTGGGAGAAATTGTGATGGCTTCCTGTGTTTTAAACAACATATGTAATAGCTCCTATGATGATGAGACCAATGTGACTTAGATGAAGAATCTAGGTTACTTGGAATCCTGACACATCAGGCTCCAACACAAATGATGACTTAGAGAGTAGGCTGATAAGTAGGCGAGATTTAGTTAATCAATTATGGCGAGCATGTTGTATCTACAATTTATGCGTTCCTTTACAGATGTGGTTAACGTGTTTAGATAGAATATACTCACCATTATTGATTAGATACAATAAATAGGTATTTAAATTATTAATAAAAATATTATTATAATCAACAATTATGTCATAATATTTAAGATGTGTATTTAAAGTGTGGTGTTTAAAGTGTATATGATTAGTATAATATCAATAGCCTATAATAATATGTGCCTATTTATACCTTAGTCCCTATTTGTACTCTATTTTTAAATGGGTAAGAGTGTATACAGGGGCATGAGAAATTAAACAGATAACTGCATTATTTTCTTTTTTATTTACTATTAAAAACAATCAATCAAATCAAAAGTCATTTATTCAAAATGACTTTTGATTTGATATTCAGTTAGAAAAACTTGATTCTATACAATAGTAGGCATGCAAAGTAATTAACATTACAAGAAACAGGACATTTAATTAAATAATTTAGTATATACAATGAAAACTACCCAAGCAAAACAAAATTAAATAAGTACCTAAATAAAAGCCTGCAGGCATAAAGAGCATGCCCGCTAACAAACATTGACATTTACTACAAAAAAACAGTTCTTATACTTAAATTTCTTAACATCCATCTTAAACAAACTAAAAATTATCTAAACATAGTACTAGATCCATGTTTTGGAGATTCAACTTCCTCGACTGATGGATGCTCATAAATCCTGCAGTGCCTGGGTCTGCCTTGACCATGACTCACTTATTTCCTTAAAAGTCGAACATCCTCTGCTGGTTGTCAATAAGAAGTCTCTCATTTTCCAAACACCTCTCTTTAATGGTGACAAAACATTCAGTCAGGCTCGCCATTTGGATTGCCTTTGAGAAGGTGGTGAGTGCTGGATCAGACGGCGGTGTGCCGTTCGATGCCTACGAGATGCTATGAACATAAAAATGCAACAAATTACTATACAGAGGTAAAACAAATATGTAAGTATCATCAACATCACATCACTCTCCCTCTAAAGGAATAGATATTACAATGTAGTATACATAATATTAGATGTAGTCTATATCTTGATCTTGATTGAATAAGGGCTGCTGTTGAAAAAACCTACAGAAAATCCCAACAAATTGGCCCAACCCGGGAATCAAAAGTGAGACCACTACTATGTAGTGCTTTTTAATTACCAAATTATAATTAAGTTAACCTTACATGAAGATGCAATTGGGGCATTACTCCTATGATGACGCATTGCAAGACTGCAAGTGGTGATCTAGCCTCAAACTGTAATACAAAAAAAAGTTATCTAAATATCCATTATAAAGTTAAAACATATTATTGTAAGACTTTTATTTAAAACTTCACCTTTTGTTCTGTATTAGGCTGGTTTTCCATTGGCACATTGTCCCTATACCAAGATGGGCCTGGTTGTATGTCCGTTCGTCCTGCAAATATAACATTACATTATTATATTTTATTAGAATTAACTTACTGGTATTGAAGGTGTGGACTGTTCGGTCTGGAGCATGCCTCTAGTAGATTGTTCTACAGGCAGTAATTGGTCAGTAGGTCGTCTTAGGGGTTGCTTAGGACTCTACAAAATTAAATTTGAAAATTATAATTTCCAAGTATACAGTTTTCATATTATGTAATGAAAGTATAGCACTTCTTGGCATGCTAAAATACACAATGTTACGTTACAACAATAAAGTTATACGTACATATTATAGTAAAACAATAGCTAATCATGTAATTTACTTAAATTTTATTAATATCTCGTGTATCATACAATACTCGTGGATGAGACAATAGTAATAATAGCCATATACTATCAGTGAAAAAATCATAATACTCACATTTCATTAGGTAGTTGTATTTATCCTCTTAGTCACAGAACTACCTATGTTAAAAGCACTCGCTGATACAAATAATCAAGCACCCAATAGTTTAAAAACTACAAATTCAAGTGATTTTGTTAGCGTCGCGTCATCGGTTGTTATTGTTATGTCATGTTGACTTTTTTTAATTCATCGTCGCGTCGCGTTGCACGAATAGAGCAAAGGAATCGTCATTCAGCCTTAAAATGTAATAAGAAATATGAAATAAGCTCTTTTAAATATGATATTGGTTATAGTTTAACTGTATTCCTTATAATACTTAAAGATAGACCTTTAATATATATTTTAAACCTATAAAACTCTCAGTCGAGATTGATCGATTATAATTTATAGAATTTGTGTCAAGCCCTACGTTCGTCTGAGAAACAGCGACGGGAGGTTACAGCCTTGAGTTCGACGACGAGCACAACCACGTTAGTGAATACGGTTTGAATCAGCGCTGCACGCTCGGTCGATCTCAAGGCTGTCTCGTCGACGAGCTCGTCGCAGCTTACAGCCATGAAATTGTCTTTTAGAGAATAGCACTGCTGGTCGTGATTTCGTTGTTTTTTTTTAATATATGTTTTTAACCGAATTATAATGTCCACGGTGGCAACATCAAAGTACAAATGATTAATATCGTAACAAACTTTTAGATGTATTTTCATAACGGCAGCTGAATGTAATATTCTACTTTGGCAACAATTAGAAATAACGGTATATTATCGTTATTTCTGGGTGGGGATAAAAGTCATTTTAAAATAGTAAAATGTAGTGCTAAGCCAGTCGTCGTTTGATTGTGAAACAATACAGTTGTGCGGTATAAAAGTCTTAGCAAGAAAAGAGCGTTTTTCTCTATAATGTTACACATGTGGGTAACACCAATCACAACTAAACTACACAATTATTCATGAAACACTTTCACCAACGCGGGCTAAGCACTTATTTATTTTAAAGATCACATTCAATTCTTTTTTTGGTTGGTCTGTAGGTCTTATTATGATTATAATTGTATGTACCATGATTAAAAGTATTCTATTCTATTCATAATATTTATTTGGAACAAAAATCAAAGTAATTAAGTGTAGTAATGTCTAATAATTATTATAGAATCAAGGAATTTTAGTTTACTAGTCATTGTAGGGAGAATGAATGGGTATCTATATAAAAAAAAAGTCATCTATAATACTCACAATTCCGCAACAACATTAGGAAGTACTAGTGGGTAGTCGTGATTAAATAACATATCGTAATTATAGGCTGACCGAGAGGTTGCCTGAAATAGCTGCGCGGTGCGTGAGGGGTGATAGTTGTCACAAGTTGACGAATCACTGAGCTCTGGCATCACGTCGCCAGTTCGTCACACCCCTCCCGCACCGCGCTGCTACCTCAGGCAACGTCTCAGTTAAGCGGTCGGCCTATAGAAACATGAAATAGCCATTAGTAACTGCAATGTAGGCTGGCAATTTGACGATCCACGAATGACAACTGGGACCAACTTTTCCGAGGCACGGAGGAGTCTTGGTATGTAAAGATGGTCACCCATCCACGGATCAATCACGGCATGTTACCTGATCGATCGACCCGTGCGTTGATCATTTGAATAAAATCCGAAATTCTTCTTTATTACATTATTATATACCTAGATGTTTTTCATTTGACAATTGAGGTTAATTTCAATTGAATATTCGCCGATGATTTTTCAATTACAATTTTAGAGCGTTATTACACTATTGTTGGAAAAATATTGGTGAGATATAAAGTTGAAACCTTCTAAAAACAGATGAATATGTTAATAATTTCCTTAAGTAAGTGTGTTTGTTTACACTTTCATTAGATACTTTTGGACCAGACCATAGGTTGGGCTTACTCTTTTATCACTCTTACTTCTCTTGTAAAAGGCGTTGTTGTTTAACTGCCCCGTTGGTCTTGTGGTCGCAAGCGCGACTGCTGAGCGTGGGGTCCTGGGTTCGTTTCCCGGGTCGGGAAAAGAGTTATGGAAGTTTTTCCATTAGGCGTTTCTTAGTAACAGCTCGGAGTTTGGAAGTTGACGGTGTGATACCCGTGCCTCGTTTCGGCACGTTAAACCATTGGACCTACGCCTGATCTCTCTCCGGTCGTGTCGGATTGCCGTCCCATCGGATTTGTGCACTATAATATCTCCCGCGCCAAAAGCTAGTCTCCGTTGAGATTGGCCACCATGGCCGAAATACGGTCTGAGGACTATAATAGGCGTTGTAAAAAAAACTGCTCTTACCTTGACGGTGACAAAAGTTTAGACAGCATTCAAGGGCTGACTGCCCAGTGTAGGTATGCCAGATATATTATGTATGTCTATGTATAGTCTCTATTTTAGTACACTATCAAGGTCAATCTAAAATGTATTTAGAAGTCTACCATAAGTTTTTATTTTGTCAACCGACATGAAAAACGAATGCTAACCTTTTTAATTCGAAAGCTTTTCAATTCAATCTATACAAATTGTAAGAGAATCCTCAAGGATGCTCTCAAAAGTATGTCTTATGAAGAAACAGAAAATTTACTAACTGTGTTAAAGTAAATATAGGTATACAAAATTCACCTGCATTACATATGTATTTATCAAGTTTAGAAACTAAGAGTTAAGCTACCCAACATATAATTATTTGTCTATTGGCAGCTTTCGATTGTTTATTAATTTTAAAATACTATTTTAGCTCTACTCGCCTGAAACACAGGACTACCTAGATCAGGCACGTAAGTCTTAGCAATATAATTTTTATATAGGCAAAACTGTAATAATTTTAATGCCTTATAATTTTTTAATAAATATTTTATTATTTTATTTATTATTTTTTTAATTAGAAAGGTTCAAAAAATATTCAGAGCCTATTTCAACACTAGTTTTTATTCGAATATCACCAGATACCTGTGATATTTTTCAGCCAATCCTTCCGTTTTGTTTGTCTACTTTTAGACTAGTATCGAGTGTAGGCATCCTTTTTTTAGCAGAATATGCGCGTAGAATATTCTTCCATGTTTTTGAATTCGATGTTCAGTCAGTTATGGAAATCATGTTGATTTCTGTGAAAAAATCTAAAATATGGTTTCATAATAATAATGGCTGGTATTATTATTATGAAACCATATTTTAGATTGTTTCATTGTTGTATTGTTGTCCCACTGCAGGTTATAAGTACGCTATAATTATCTATACAGTATTGTGACTCGGCCCTATTCTAGAAATAATTACCTACAGCCGTGCGGTACGTATACACGCGATAGGGCGGGGCCTAAAGTATTTTAAGTTCATCAACCTGCTTGAGTTTCTTTCTAGTTTTGTGATTTTATAGGTACATAAATATTATATTTTTTTTATTAAAAAAAATATATTCGTTGTGAATGAAAAATACATGTTGTGTTTTTTGATTAAGTAGTAGATTTAATAACAAAAAGCTTATTGATTATTCAGACAACCAAAAACAGCACAATATCGTCTATAATTGCTCTTTGTCATATTAAGTAAGTACTTGTACTTATTTCAATGAATATTTGTCATAAATCGTACGCTTACTGCTTACAAAACCATCACACAGGCCGGCCTCCGTTCGTCACTGCGGAGCATTCGAGACGAGTGTAAACCGAACTTGAGGCGCGTAGTTATGACTCGCATTTGGACTGTTGGTATGAAGATAATTATAACGTGGTAAAAGCCTCTTCTCATACAGAGAACGCACCAGCATTGATCACTACGCTTGCTCAAGACGGGTTGGCGATTTCAGACTTATACACTAGAGAGCAATGAATTAAGGTCATATAAAGATACCTGAAAGTCTCGGAAACTAAGAATGTTAGCTTAATTAAATAAAGTGTGTTTAATAGATAATCAAATGTTCCTTAAATGAAAGTAATAAAACTTCTTAGTTACTGTAAGTTATGCAATCAAAAATGACAAAATAAAAAAACGGGACTTTTGCAAATAGAGCTACGAATTTGCTGCATCTGTTTTTGCTTTTGTTTCTATTCTGTCATGTAAAAAGGTAAATGTAAACAGCGTGTGGTGAACCAAACTATGGTTCCCAGTGTATCAATTTCAGAGTACCTTAAAATATACTCTGAAAAGATTTTCACGAACTATCGAATCGATAAAGACAACACTCGGTGATCTAGAGCATTATGTCTATGGTACACAGGAGTTAGCTGGTTCACTGGTTGGTCTGAATTTGAATGGGAAGGAAAACCATTATTATTCCACTCCATATGATTTATTATTAACACGTTGCGTAAACGTCTATTTCTCCGCTGCCGCTTGTATACTATGTTGTGATGCAAATACACATCTGTTGTGACTGGATCGAGTTTCATTTATGTAAACAATCGATATTCATTATTGAGTAATATATAAGTCAATGATTGAAGCTGTTTTAGTGTCGCTGAAAAGACGAAAAATCAGAAGCGTGTATCAATTGCAGAGTATCTTTTAGGATAAAATTTTATAACAAATTTCAGGAACTATAGAATCGATTACAATCGATTTTTAGGCTCGTTAAAACAAATTTGTACAGATTTTAAAAGGTGAATTCCTTTTAAAATCTGTACAAATTTGTTTTAACTATATTAAATAGGTAAGTAGTAAGATCTAAAATATATTAGCTAAGTTCTCCTGAGATAAAAAAAAGGTCAGAGAGCTTAAGTGTTCACAAGAATAGTTTGAGATTGTAGTTTCCTGGACACAGGTGAAGGTGGCCACGACGTTCAGCAGCCAGTGATGTGGAATACAGTCGTGCGGCACTGGAAGTACAGGAATACTCTGCAGCTAGGTTGATGAATGCAACAACTTGGACTCGCAAGCCTGTTAGATGACGGTATCCGGGGTAACAAGGGTCAAGAAAGCGCCCCTTTTTGACTGGCTCTACACCTATGACAAATAAAATAAGGTGTCCCACTAGAGAAAAAGGGGTAAGGTTCGCTGAGGGAGAAGAAGGCCGGAAATCAGAAGAAATACATACCAGATTTGAAGAATTTCATATACCACACTGACGTCTTGATGTTGAGCTTCGCACCTTAGGTTGACCACAACCTAAGGTGCGAAGCTCAACATTAAGACTTTAGACATCACACGCTGGCGGGGATCTGTGCATGAGTATACAATATCAGCTATTTGGCTATTCCCTAATTTGTTCCCAAATTTAAAAAATTACCAGGAATATTATAATTATTTCAGGTAAAACCAGATGAACAATTGTCTATTCTATTCTATTTTTCTCTTTTTTTCTCTATGGCAATAGTGCCGATGTCGACAATTCTGCCAATGTCAAATGTGTTATGAGAAAACGTGGGGAAGACAAAGTAACTAAAGAAAATTTTGATCAATCAAATATATTTGCCTGTCATTTCGACGAAATACGGATTCCGTTAAAAACATTAATGACCAGTCATTATTTGAAAAAAAAAAGGTTTTAACCTAAGAGGTGAGGTTTTAACCACAGAGGTAGAGCTTGTCCACTCTGAAATGACGCGCCCTACTACCACCGCATTTACCGTAGTGTACATACCAATACTTAAGTAGTGGGGCGCGTCATTTCAGAGTGGACAAGCATAACACTGTAACGTGCGAATTAATTAGGCACCTCGCTGTAATGTGGTCCCATGCTGTACTGAACAGTATTGTACGAGTGACGTCACAGCGCCAGATGTAACAACGGGTTGTATAATTAACTCAAACGGGTTGTAAAATAATATTATTGGGGTAAGTATGCCTAAAGTTTCTAAAAATTACGGCTTTGAAATACGAGTGTCGGATTCTCGGTTTAATGATCGTAAGAGTTCGTGTTTTTACGATGGTCCCCGTGCATCAGAAATGGTTACAGTTTATTGCAGTCAGAACACTTTAGCTCTGGTGGGACTTGGCACTGAAGTTTAAATTGTACTAGTACTTACGTTCTTACCTGCTGCAATATAATGAAAATGGAAGAGTTATGTTATGACGAGTGCTGTCAGACTCCCTCCCACCTTTACCTAGCTTATAGTAATTATGTGTATGAATATAATTATTATGAATCGTATATGATTACAGTAGGTACTTGTTTACTCAGTACTTTGTGTAATTATTTGTACACAAAACATTTTTAACATTTAATAAATTTTTGTGTGAAAATAAAATAAAATATTATGTACATCAACGTTTTTACAATATTTTTTGATAGTTGGGAGTATGTACGGTTCGTAGCCTGCAGGTGCCTTTATGTACAGACGCCAGCACATCAAGCTACTACAATCTGTCAAATTCCTTTAATAGATTTTCAACTTTATTGCTGAAGCATAAGGTTCAAAGTTGATTGGGAAAATTTAACCGTTTCGGGTAGCTTGATGTGCTGGCGTCTGTACTTTCTGCGTATCCCCATGAAAAAAAGGCGTGAGTTTATGTCTGCATGTATGTTGTCTTTGGGTAACGGGAATATAAAAATTGGATTTAAGAAATGAAATACAACCATTTTCGCCAATTTGGCGTTACATCATTTTATTTCATTGATTTTGCACATTTGTTAAAATTATATCCTACTACAATACGTGTATATTGGCAATATTTTATATTATTAAACATTTATAAATAAGTATATTGATAGTACAAAGTGTAGCTTATATTGAAATATGCTGAATATGCAATACACTTATTTTATAAAATTATTATCTATTCAGAGCAATAAATTGTTTTCAGTAAGTATCTAGGTAGAGTGAAAGTATTTGAGACACGAATTTGGGAAAATTTTAAAAGACATCATTGATTTAAAGAGGCAATGTGATAATTTGAACTCCATTTAATATTGTTGCAATTAAATATTACTATGTAACTCGGCGTGACAAGAAACAAGAACTTTCCTATATAATATTTGGAATATAGTGTAAATTGGAGTTACAAAAATATGATTAAATTCATTTTAGATAGTATTTCGAAATTACTTTCATGATATTCAATACAAATAGAATATTTTCATAATTTTCTTATATTATATCTTACCTAAGTTTATACACAAATAGGTACGGTTCGTACGTTGTGGGAATAAAAACGAGATTACGAATAAATCAGTTGTCAGGAACGGGTTCTTGATAAATACGTTCCTATGGGATATAATACGTCCGAATTGAGATACACTCACAGCAAGGTGGGGTCGGTGGTCGTCGGGTATTCGCAGTTTGGCCGGGTTGTCATTAATTGGTCAGCGGGTGCCATTGTTTGACTTGTTCCATGGGCGCGGCGAGGGATGAATTCCAGTGTTGTAAGGCGCGTCCCCTTGCGAACATATATGATCCTAACACGAACTTGCCGAGCAGTCGGTCTGTAACAAGAAACGAGTTATAATTGTTTCTTCCTACGTATAATATCTTTCTATTAAGATAGTCGTTTAATCAATCTGAGATGGTTCCTGTAAATATACAGACGCCAGCACATCAAGCTACACCTGTCAGATTTTCCCAATCAACTTTGAACCTTAAGTTTTAGCGATAAAGTTGAAAATCTATTAAAGAAATCTGACAGATTGTCGTAGGTTGATGTGCTGGCGTCCGTACACGTCCGTGCACGCGGTGGTCTTTTTTCTTTTAATTCGGTCTGACAAGCTACTGCGAGTCTTAATAACTAACGAAACTATAACAATAATTAGATTTAAATTCCGTTTAGTTTTACATCAGATATCCGACAAAGGCACCTAACCGAAGTCTGGGTAATGACATGGTTATGTGAAGTCATATCCACTTATCGTTATTAATATTTTATTGATTTTTCGTAAGTTGTACGAGTATACGACTTTTATAAGACATCTTCTTTATTTCGTCTTATAAATTACGTATTCGCCCCTAAAATAAAAATACCATAACATACTTGGAACGGGGTTTTCATGACTATTCATATCCCACAAAAAGAAGGTCACTTGGATTATTGATGACACTCGATTTCCTTTTTTAATAAAGTCTAGTGTCATTGTCTGAGATAAGTCTAAAGGATTGAATGGATTTCATTGAAATTCTGATAAAAATTATTTTCAGCTAGCAAATTCAAAATTAGCCTGAAACTGAGGACAAAGCTGGCCTATTCAAACTTTTTCAAGAACAACACCGAAAAGATCAGTCAGTCAGGTAGTGTATGGCCTTCTTAGGCGCCCCTTATTACCATTCACATCCGTGAAAGCCTCGTGATCGTCTTTTATTCATCGTAACAACATGACAAAACTAACTGCAGTAACACACCTGCCGAAATTACTAGACGGAAAGTTGGCGTGTTGGTCTGATAAATGTCTGACTATGTAACTTAATTACTTAGGTACTTTAAGACCGCCTCTGAACCAATACCTTACTATGGCAAATAAATGATTGTGATAATAATTATACAAAAAACATTTCTCACCTTTGGCATACACGGAGTGCGGCTGCAAGGCCTGTATCGTGACGCTGGTGGTGTGCAGCTCATCAGCCCTTAGCCTGAAGTGGAAGCACTCGGAGACGAAGGCACTGCCGTCGTCAGCCACGTCGACTGCGGCCGTGCGGCGCGCGCGCACTCCGCGACAGGCACGCTCTTGCGTCACTCTTACCACCATCTCTTTCTTGCTTGATGTTGGATCCAACTGGGAATAAAAAATCTGATGAATTCTTGCATTTATTAGAAGATGACGTATGTTCTAGGTTACCTATTACTTAAACCCTATTACCTAAGAAATAAAGTTAAAAAAAAACACGCCTGGCTTTTGAAAAAGTGAATAAAAAGTATTAAACTAAAAACAAGCTAAATGATTTTAGTGTTGAATGGGCACAAGGTAAGTACTAAATAGATTATAATATTTACTGTGCTATTAAACCGCCATTGTGCCCAAAACTGGAAAACTGAAAACCAAGCTTTTCAGCGAAGTCAGGGGGCCTGTAAAGAACGTGTAGCGGTATTGACAACGCCACATGCAAACAACGCGTTATACTGACGTCACGCAAAATCCTGCATCTCACAAGCAGAGTTTACCGCGCAACTAGGATAGATACAACGACCCGACATGAATCATTGGGGCAGTTGCCCGCCAGACACAACACTCGTCTGGTCGGAGGATTCTCCCTTTTCTATAGAGTATGAGTGAACTTAACACCCTGTTTCCCATACCTCTATAAACTGTTCCAAGGAACCGTCCCCCGCCCATTTACATACATAATAAATTATCCTACCTTTCAAAGTTATATATATATAAAGTGTAAAACTAAACTTGTGTTACTAAATATAGCTTAAAACTAAGTTAGTAGCACTTCACTAGCTTGTATTAATACAAGATCTGGTTTCGGGAATTCGTGTAAAAATAACAATATCGTGGACAGCGGGTTCCACACTTTCCACAATTTCCAGTAATTTGAAAGAGTTATGATGAAACAAAAGCTTTGTGCCGATTACTGTCTCAATAATTTCCTGCAACACCTTTCAGTTATTTTACTAGTTTATTCATCTGAAAACAACGTTAACTTTATTTAAAACTGAATACACACAATACAGGGTCAAATTAAATTAGCTAGCGAAACTCCAATGGCGTAATGCGTGTCGATATTTAAACACGATAAAACATAAATTAATTTGACGATTTTTTTCCTGAGATCACCGACCACAGTAAGTGTAGTCACTTGAAATATCAGATTGAAAATCAGCATTTTATTGTGAAAACTTCACAGACGTGATCAGAATTTCTACATGATAAAACAAAAGAGTACAGATTTACTCAATTTCATGTAAGTAACAACACAACCAGAGGCCGTCAAACGCAAAACAAAAAAAAAACACTGGCACTCCGGTAGTGCCGACAGAAGTGAAAACTTGAACAATTACGAGTGTATTTTGTGAATCGTCTTATAAACAAAACACGCGTGTTAAGGTGTGTTCCTTATTTTATAGGGTTTTTTGCAAATCAGGTATGATGACCAAAGTGACTGGTTTATTCTTCTCGTGAAAGGAATTTATTCAGATTTACAAATAAGCACACAGGATAGACTTCAGTTCGTGGTGTTGGTCGCGGCAGTGCTTCGTTAATCATTTCTAAAGTGGTAACTAGATAAACTAATAAGGAACCTGTATGAAATTTTACACAATGTTACCTTTGTTCGATTACCATAATGTTTGCAGAGGCGTATTAGAAGAGGACGTAGATGGTACGATTGATATTAGTTACATTTTTACATACTATTGGCCTTGTACATAAAATGTATTTGAGCTCGTCGTCAGTTATATATCCGTGGTTCAGCGCCATCTCGTCGTTGTTGGATGAACTACGTAGTTAGTACGCGAGGCCCTCGTAGTTCTTCCCGATGTGCATAGATGGCGCTGTCCTCAACAACGCGCGTCTTACGTTTTACGTCTTACGTTTTACGTCTTACGAATTTTCGATCAGGGTCACGTGACCTGACGCGAGTTTAGAAGTTTTTACCCATTCCAAAAAAAGTACACAGCGCCGCTAAAGAAGTTTTCACTTCAAAAACATCAATTATTTTATTTATCGTGTTGAGATATCGAAACCCATTACGTCTGCAGAGTTTCGCTAGATAGTTTAATTTGACCCGGTATATTTACACCCAGAACGCAATCATAATTTGAACTGGGAATGAAGGAGATAAACTTATACTCAACGATGTAGGTACCTCTAAAGTTTAACACTAACAGAATATTGTATACACGTTACACATTTGAAAACCGGACTTCATTCTAATTCAAATTCAAATTGGTATTTCCGTCCGGAGAGCAGTGCTATCTTATTCAACTACGCTCGAATACCTATTGAAAGTTGCATATTCTACGAGTAGTTCTAACTGTTTTGCATATACCTACAAGACCTAGTTTTCTTAGTATGGGAGTGAGTTTAGTTGGTACTAGCGACTCACTTCTGCTTTGCATGAGTGCGATGACGGTATATGAAAAGATCGAAATTTCAGTGCTAAGTTAAATGTCAATCTTAATATCACATAAATGTTTCGTTTCGCAGGTCTGCTGGAAGAAATTTCTTAAGAAATAAGCAGTACTTTTGTGCTCAATACTGTACTGTATGTATCCATTTTACTGTGTGTACCTACGAGTACATAAATAATAAAATAAATAAATAAATCTTCCGAAATAAATTCTCTAAATGATGGTGAAAATTGCATTAAATTCCAATGTGTGATTATGTGTTTTACAATATTGGGTTATAGACTGGCTTTTTTTTTTGAGGATGGGAAATCATCAAATGACCCCTCCCGCTCTGGGTGGAGCGGAAGGGAGTGTCAGACTCTTATTGACTAAAAGCCACCCGTGTTCCTTCCTTAGCCCTTTATGTTCCGAGCCAGCGGCAACCCTTTCGGACAATCTCGCTGACCCGGCAGGCTTCGGACCTAACGGGCCCCTTCATTTGATCCATGACTATCGCAACCCCGCGTGTCATCGCGTCGGCCGCCGCCTGATGCGACCTCCCCTGCGCTAGGACCAGCATGTCGTCAGCGTAGCAAACCACGCTGACACCATCAGGGAGGTCGGCCCGCAGCACCCAGTCGTAACCGATGTCCCACAGGAGCGGCCCCAGAACCGATCCCTGAGGGATACCGCACGACATCTCTCGCCGGTTCCACTTCACGTCGCGATCGGGCTAGATGACGGCTCTGTCCGTCAAATACGCCCCGACTACTCGACGGAGGTAGGTCGGCACCCGGTGATACCGGAGTGCCTAAGGAAGTAAGTTATAGACTGGCTTACCTTCAGTCCTCGAGCTTCTATTACGGTGACTGTAAGTCTGTGTAGATTTTCATTGTATAGTAATGAGACCAGGATCTCGCCTAGATCTGATGTTGGCTCTTGTAGATCCTGCGAAAAATATTAGGAATTAGGGATTTCGTTAACCTCTCATACATTTGTCCGCGTAACTGTCGACACACCCCACGTGTCGGAGAAGTTGAATGGACGCAGTGAAGTCATTGTTTTCACAATGACAATAACAAATAGTTGTGTACACTTGGTGTGCCGTTGACATTTCGAGCACTTCCTTTTATGCACACTTGGTGTACAGTGGACTCTTGAGGGGTTAAGGGTATTAAATAGAGAAGTAAGAAGAAATACATGCTGCTGCTGACCCCAAATAAATTGGGATAGGTGCAAGAAAATGATGATGTTATAAACGGTATTAAATCTAGCGTTTGGTAGGCATTTGCTTGCCTTATATAAGCTCTTTGGGTAAATGGATGAAAATTAGTAGATATTTAGGACTTTAGCGTAGGTAATTAACTTTTCAATGTAATCTGGACTTCCAAATTGATGCCTATTGAGAGGCCAAAAATGTGTTCCAAATCGATGCCTATTTAGAGGCCATCAGCAGGTGTCAGTTAACTATAAATAAAAAATATTGACCCAATTCATATACATTTTAAAATTTAGAGCGCAAACGAGGTAAACTAAAAATAACCAGCCAGCATTATTTAAATAAACATATTGCTGACATCTCGCCTCAGTCGTTCTTATTCTGTTCGCTAATGTCTGTCCCTTGTGAGTTATACAGAGCCCGTTTCGTTAGTGCAGAGTTTTTAGTACACCTCTTTGGTCATACTGCGGAAATTGGGTACTCTAAATTTTAATAAAATAGTATACTGTGGTTTAGTTTCACGTCCAAAAATTCTTACCTACCTATAACACATTTGGTAATAAAATACGAATGAAGATGGCAGATTAATTAGATACCAACATAAAACGTATATTCTATATTCCAGTGTTCATATTGGATGACAGGAATTTGCATTTAAAATACAACGCTAGCATTTTTTATACCGGATTATTAAATTAGTTTCAACGCTGTGCTATGGGACAAACAAGTACTTCACAACACCACGCAGCCAGGCCTCCGTCACTCCATGTACTTGCGCGCTATAATTACCTACCGCCCGGCCGAGCGGTCTCGGGCCGTTTGCGGACCATATTCAGTGCGGTTTTCGCAAGCGAAGCGCACGCACGTTATTCAATTTTAATCATTCCATTCGTTTGTACGGGTACCTACAATGCCGTCTGGTGCCTTATGTGCAGTAGATGGGTGCAAATCAGGTAAAAGAAGGGGTAAACACCTAATATTTTCCATTTACCTGTCAATGAAGAAAGTTAAGTGATAAACTATTAACATTTTTTGTCGTTTCAAAATTATTACAGTCAGCACCAATTTATTAAAAACATATTTTACCTTTATACGATACAATTTTAAACTAATGAACATATTTACAGTTCTCAATAAAATAGACACAAATAGTTATGTTAATTTTATTTTATCGAAGAGGCAGCCCTGCGATTGCTGTTGGATCGCGCGGTGCGAAGCAATCACAACTGTACGCTTGAGCATTTAGGCACATTTTAGCATGCAGCGGTTGCTGACGCGACGGAGTAGGCTATTATAGCAATAGGTATTGGAGATTTTCTACTGAGTGAAGTATCTGTTACGTAGTAACTATTTAGTAATCTGTGACGCAGCTAACACATTTATGTCAATTTGAATAATAAAATAAAACGCATAAATGTTTTATGAAATAATTAACAAGCATATTCTATTAAAAAAGATAAAGTACTATCATCAGTTTCATCCTTGTTAACAAAATTGTACCATTAATAAGGCACGTTACACACAAAGAAAATCGCACGTGAATAATAGACATACTATTTCTGAGAAATATTGTGAAAGGAATAAAACACTAGACAGCCGTACGTGCCAAAGCCTTAGTCCACGTTCCATTTTCTTTTGCGAATTAGGCTTTTGTGCGCATAGATGAGGAATGCATGCCTATATTCACTAGTCTTTATTAATTTTATTATAAGCATTATGTGATGCCAGTAGCCCAGATTCGCACGGGTGAGTTTATCCAGCGGCGATTTTTTTTGCGCACTGGATTTTCAACGCTCTGGTTAGCGTCGAGAGTCGAAAATCCAGCAGTGTATTTTTTGACACGCTGGGATGCGCCCTTTTGGATTCTCAATGCTCGGCTCAACACCAAGAGTTGAAAATCCAGTGCGTGATATAATCCCGCCGCAATATTTTTAAGTCCGTGCGAACGTGGGTTTAGGATTACTTGTCTTCTTACTTATGAGTAACGAGCCTACATTGGCTAAGGTGCTTAATCCAGTAATAATAATAATCAGCTTTACTCCCACCGACTGAAGAGGCTGGAGAGGGTGGACCTTAATACACCACGTGGGCCCAGTGCGGGTTAGTAGATGTCACATGTCTTCGAATTTTTGGTTCTAGGACATGCCGGTTTCCTCACGATGTTTTCCTTCACCGTTTTGTAAGCAGTGGTTATGATATAATTTACATAAAGTAAAGCGGCTGTCTGGGTTTGGACACTCGTAAGTCGCGGCCGTTGCAACTGAGCCACCACCGCTCCCAAGAAGCTCTTAAGAATCTCGGAAGTATATGATCTTAAAGACATCATTACAATCGAGGAAGAGATAAGATCATCCTACTCAAATATAAACCATGACTTTAATCTATCCGAACCAACTTGCAGTGCTTTGTTCTTTTACAGAACAGAGAGCTGTGCTGTTGGGGAGTTAGTTTGTTGCGCCACTACTTCTTCTCAGCTAAAGCACTGGGAAATGGCGAAGAGCAGGCATTTTGGGAGACTGTCTAATGTAATTTTGACGTACAAAAAGTGCTGATTCTCAGCCTAGTTTGAATAAATGACTTTTAATTTTGATTTCATAACTGTCCATTATGAAAACAATACGTAGAGTGAAAGCGCTATAGAGATTTTCCCAAAGGGGATTTTGCGCTAAAAGCCACGATGACTTCATCTCATCCGCTCATAAGACTATGAGCGGATGAGAGAAAGTCGCCGACTGATTGGATTACAACAAACAAAACTCATACCGGGGCAAGATATCATCTTGTCACCTTCTAGAAGTCGAATCGGGCAGTCGTCACAAGGGGAAACTAAATTTCCGTAATTAAACTTGCTAGGTAGACAATTTAGCGTTCCTAAAAAGCAAGTCATTTCACCGTGAATGTTATTAACTTAAATTTTAGACAAGTTTTCCTTCGACGGGACACGCACAATTAAACTATTGGATTCAGCTGTTAACAACAAATACTTATTACATAACGGTCATATAACGTTTGTTAAAAAAAGGCAAGTTACCCATATTTAAATTGATTTGCGGCCACAATTTTACTGAGTTAAAATGTATCTTCGTGCCCGCTACATCAATTGTAAAACAGGTATTTGAAAACTATTATCGTTCAATAGCCTACAATAGAAGTAACAATTCAATTTACTATAGGACATTTCATTTGACTGTTCTATTAGCATGAAGAGCTAAACCATTATGCTTAACTTTTATACAACAGGACGTCACCAATAACACTTATATATAATTCTTACGGGATGTTTTCGAGATAAAGATTTCATTATAGGACAATTTTGCTACTTGCTTAACAGTAATGTTAACGATTTTGCAGCTGTTCATTGTATTCTAAGAATTAATAGTACTGACCTTCTCAATATCAAGCTTATACAACTGTGGCTCCTCATCAGGGGCAACACCATCCAGCTCAGTGAGAGGCAGAATGATGTGGCCGATCAGCTGCTTTCCCTTGCCAACCCTGCCTATGTCCAGGAGTGACAGTTTCAGTGTTAGGCTCTCGATCTTACCAGGCGGGATCTGTCAGGATAAAAGACCAGTTAAATCCTATTACGGTATATCTTATCTTATCACACCGTACGAGTTGTGTATGTGTGTGTAGGTATGTATATTTGTAGCATCTTCTTCTTCAACAATTAAATGTTAATGTAGAAAGTTTAGAGTTTTCGATGAAGTTCACAAGTTCGCTTGAAAATCGAATGGGTTTGGTTTGTCTTGTTTAAGCTGAAAAGGTGTCGCCGTAAATTATTTATTATTTCACGCCGCCAGTAATTCTGGTACAATGCGTGCCACGAAAGATGAGACTTGACACACCACGTGATTTGACATGCGCAGTACACGATTTTAGGTATCTTTAGCGGTATGAGGTCTGAGTGCGGGACGGGACCGGACGTCATAGGGGCGGCGGTAAGAGTGGGGGAGGCGGGGTCAAGTCTCATCTTTCGTGGCACGCATTGTATATTACTACTTTTCAAAGTTTGGCCTCGCTCGGAACGTTCAGTCTGATCTCAATCTGTCAATAATACTAATTTCCCTACAATTTTTACAAGATTTTGACATTGATTGTCGCTGAGATGAGATTGCGACTAAAGAACGTTTTTAATTACGAGAATTTGCCTTCTGATAGCTTTGGTTGGCTATTTATTGTAACTTAAATTTGTCTTAAGAATACTCACGAGAACGTGGAATATTTAATAATAAATTAAATGATAACGAACGACACAATGTCAACACTAGCCTATGCTGCGCGGTTTCATCCATGTTTTCACAATAAAACATATCTGAAGTCACTTGATAATAGTGTAGCTTTCTATCGGTGAAAGATTTTTTGTAATCTGATCACTATTTAAAGAGATCTAAGTACCTTGTGAAACAGCATTACCTTTTTTTAATACCAATACCAATATTAATGGAATAGAAGTAAAGATATACGTATAGAGATTTTCTTACAGGGGAAATTACATTGGCTTCTAAAGCAGCAGCCGATAATTGTGTTTCCATATCATAGCTAACCTATAACCCATGTTAAAAGCTCCCTGTCCCCACATTGCCGTTCCCAGCCAGCGATCGCTAAAATTTCTATTAACGTAATTAAATCGTTGTCAAAGTGAGGCGATATGCGATATATTTCGAGCTCGAAATTCTACTACGCATGTCCGATATTAAGTGTGTGAGTAAACCTTTTCACAAATAGCAAATTGTTTCTATCAATACGGTAATATAATTGATTTCTGTTGGCATTTGGGCGTAATTGGAAGAGTTCAGAGAAACCTAAATAAATACCATAAATAAGTACCATACCGTGTATTGAATAAAATAATCTAGAAGTTGAGTTACACATTATACCCTCTTATGCAAAATTATGTATTGTGGAGCCCTGATACGTGAGCCCAGGCACAGCCAGAAGGCGTAGCGGCAGAGCCGGCAGACCCCGTAGAAGATGACGGAACGAGCTGGAGCAAAATAAACGACCAGTGGTCCACTTCAGTCCTGGATCGAAAGAGTTTGAAGTCACAGGGAAACCTTTGCCCAGCAGTGAGATAATGCATGCTAACAGTAATAGTAATATATTGTAGAACCCAGCAGTATTTGAAAAGAAAAGTAAATAAAGTAACCGAATAAAAACCCTAGTGGTTTGTTTTATAACAATGAATTAACGTAATGTTTTTCTTTTTGATTAATGAAAGAGTTCTTTGAGTAGGAAATTTTATTTAATTTTAGTTCCTAAACGTTGTGTTACTTTAATTCACATGTATTTTTGATGATATTTTTGGTGGAAATAAAATAAACGTTTAAACTATAAAGATTGCGTATATTGCTTTCATAGCGGTTACAAGGTAAAGACAATGCAGTGTTGCCAACTTAGTGTAAAATGAGGTTGCGTTCCTACTTGCCAACACTCCCCACAGAACGCAAACCCATTTTACTTACACAAAACAAATGTTTTTCAAATGTAGTACCCTTAGTCAAATTATCAGCTACCATGTTGGAACCATTAACAAATATAAATTTAACTTTAGATTTAACAATGTTTTCTCGAAGAAAATGTAGCCGAATATCTATATGTTTAGTTTTTGGTTTATAACAGTCTGTTGATGCCAGTCTTATTGCACTTTGGTTGTCACAGTGGATGAGTATCGCGCTGTCTACGCCCTGACCGAGCTCGTCCTGCAGTTGTCGTAGCCACAGAGCCTCCTGGGTTGCCGCCGCCATCGCCATGTATTCGGCCTCCGCCGTAGAGAGTGCCACGGTTTGCTGTTTACATGAATTCCAAGATAAACAAGCATTCTGAAACAGAAAAGAATAACCCGTACAAGATCTTCTATCCACTGGGTCACTAGCCCAGTCAGCATCACAGTATCCAATTATATCCTTTGAGTCATCTTTGGCATAACAGAGCTTTAAGGTCTTGGTTCCTTGAAGATACCTCAAAATTCTTTTCACTTCAAGCCAGTGTTGATTTCCTGGATTATTACAGTACTGACTCAACTTATTGACTGCATAGGTAATATCAGGTCTCGTGACATGTGCCAGATATATTAGACATCCCACCGCTTCCCTGTATGGGATATTATTGTTTGCATCTTCAGGATTTTTATCGAATTTTGCATTCACCTCTATCGGGGTACTAACTGGTTTGCATTGAGACATATTGAAACGGTCCAATACTAGGTTAATATATTTTTCTTGATCTATCATAATTACACCTGTCTCTCGGTTCCTATTTATATTTATGCCGATGCACTGCTTCATTTCACCTAGGTCTTTCATACTGCATTCTCCTTTTAATTTTTCCTTAATCTCTGTTGTTTTATCCTTATTATTTGTGAATATCAAAAAATCATCTACCCACACTGCAATAAATATTATTGTTGCTTCATTTACTAAATAATAGATGCAGGGATCCATTTGTGATCTTTGTAAGCCAATTTTTAATAAAATACTGTTCAATTTAAGATTCCATTGCCGGCTAGCTTGCTTGAGCCCATAAATTGATTTATGCAAAATACATACTTGGTCATTTTCTTTGAAGTATTCTGGTTGTGACATGTAAATCTCAGTATCTATATCACCCTGAAGGAAAGCACTTATAGCATCCATTTGAAACATTTCTAAGTCATACTTAGCAGCCCGTGACAGTAAGAATCTAACAGATGTATATCTTACAACAGGAGCATATACCTCATCATAGTCACTTCCTTTTCTCTGAGCATACCCCTTGATAACCAATCTTGCTTTAAAACGAATAATCTCTCCTTTTTCGTTGGTTTTAATCTTAAAGACCCATTTACATGGTAAGATTCTTTTACCACATGGTACATTTACCAGTGACCAAGTTTTGTTTTTAATCAGGGAGTCATACTCCTCTTGCATAGCCTTTTTCCATTGGTCGGCATAAGAAGATGACAATGCTTCTTCCACTGTTTGTGGATCATTTAAATCAAGTATTGGACAGAAGTAACTTACATCATGGTCATCTGTTTCTGCATACTGAGCAGCTCTTCGCGGACGCAAATTTATATTTCGTGTTGGTGACTCGAGATCAATTGATTGCTCTGGTACATAAGATGAATCATTATTATCGCCAGACAGATAGTCCTCACTAGAAGAATGATCTGTGTCGTCCTCTAATTCTTCTTTGCAGGGTTCTTTAGGTGGCTGTATCCCTGGACTGCTGCTGTTAGATGTACAAGGTAAGTATACATTATTATCATATTTTTCCACATTTTCTAAAAATACTACATCTCTGCTTTTTATGATTTTATTTGTATCTGGATCAAGTATACGATACCCCTTAGTTGATTCACAATAGCCAACAAATAATAATTTTCTGGATTTGGAGTCCCATTTAAGGCGTTTTTCTTTTGGTACTTGTGTCATTACTTCACAGCCAAAAACTTTTAGGTAAGACAAGTTCGGTTTCTTACCAGTCCACATCTCCATAGGAGTTTTACCATGAATGGATTTTGTAGGTGATCTATTAATTATATAAGCTGCTGTTGCTACTGCCTCTGCCCAGAACTGTTTTGCAAGATGAGCATCAAACAGCATACATTTCGCTCTTTCCACCAGGGTCCTGTTCATCCTTTCAGCAAGACCATTCTGCTGGGGTGAGTACGGAGTACTTGTTTGATGTTCAATCCCATGATTGGTCAAGAAGCTTTCAAATTCTCTATTACAGTATTCTTTTCCATTGTCAGAACGAATTACTTTTAATTTTCTTTCATGTTCATTCTCAACTTTATTTTTATAATCTTTGAAAACTTCTACAACATTCAATTTATTTTTCAAAAAATAAACATGAACTCGTCTTGTGTAATCATCTATAAAGGTAATAAAATATTTCATACCTCCTAGAGATTCTTGCTCCATTGGTCCACATAAATCAGTGTGGACCAGCTGCAGTGGTTGTGAAGACCTTGAACCAATGTTATTAAAGGGTAGTCTGGTCTGTTTTCCCGAGAGACAGGTGACACAAGTAATAGGACCTTTACTATTTTCAGTAAATGGATGGACTCCTTCAGCACACTCCGGTAGCTTGTTAACATCTGTAAAATTCAAGTGTCCCATGCGCCTATGCCACAGGACAACATCATTTAAGTTATCTGAACATGACAGGTTAGAAAATACTTCTCTGTGGGTATTTAATAAATACAAATTATTTACTAATGTAGCTGAACATAGTAGCCTCCCATTTTTATCATAAATGTCACAGCCTTTATCTCGGAAATTCACATTACAGCCATTTTTCACCATAGCACTGACTGATAGGAGGTTTGCAGCAAGTTTAGGTATATATAAGACTTGTCTTACCTGAATTTTTCTTTCTTTATTACCATTTAACAATAAATTGACCTTTCCCATACTTTCTACAGGTAGCGGTGTCTTACTGGCAACAGTTATGGTGGGTATCGGTGGACTTGAAACATCATACATCCAGTCATTTCTATTTGTCATGTGCATAGAGGCACCTAAGTCCACATACCACAGGTCCGGATTCATTGTCTGAGGAGATGCTGAAAATGCTGCAACAAAACCTTTAGTGTCATCCGTGTTTTCTACATTCTTATTTTTCGGAGCATGACAATTCTTTGCAAAATGCCCATGCTTGTTACAGTTGTAACATCGGGGTCCCTTAGACACTTTTGTTTTATCTTGTTGATTCCTTTGAATGGCCTTTTTCCTTGTGAAGAATGCTGAATTATCTGAGCATTGAACTTCCTGCAGGAGCTTGGATTTGATGGAATCAGCACTGATCTTGATGCCAGAGCTCTCCAATCCCATGATCATGGGCTTATAAGCTTCAGGGAGGCCGGCTAACATCAGTGTACCTAACCATTCATCATCAATATCAAACTTAATATTCCTGAGCTTATGGGCGGTCGACATTATTTTATTCACATAGTCCTCTACGCTTCGGGAAGATTCCAATGTAGTTGTTATTAGATCTCTCAACAAGGCTACTCTTCTGTACAACCCGCTGTCATCGAAAGCCTGTTCCAAACACTCCCAGACTTCTTTACATGTGTTTGCACTCTGAACATGTACGTAATTGATTGGGTCCAGTAATAAAATTAACTTAGATTTTGCCTTGGTTTCTTTCTTTTGATCTGTATTGGTACCGGTAACACATGTCCACAAATCTTCGAGTTCGAAATATGCTTGGACTGCGAACTTCCAACTGGCATAGTTATTTTATTTATTTTATTTATTTATTTATTTATTAAACTTTATGCACATAATGTACAAAGGCGGACTTAATGCCTTGGGCATTTTCTACCAGTCTACCTTAGGGTGATGCAGAGACAAAACAGTAGGTGCAACAGAACGGAAAATTTTGAAGAATAAAATATAATAATAAATACTTATATACATACATACAACAAATTATACAAAGTGAGGAAAGATAAAAAAAATAAAAACATAGATGGAGAAAACCAACAAATTAATTATGGGACAAGTCTGCCAACGTCTTATGGATATGTTCCCGAGCTTTTATTTTAAATGTGAGCCGACTGGTTGCCATCCTGATATTCAGAGGGAGCGCATTCCAAAGGAAAACCGCCTGGACAGGAAAAGAAGATTTAAGAAAGCCAGAGCGGTGAGTAGGACATCGTAGAAGACGATTATTGGAAGAACGAAGATTCTTGATGTGCGCAGAGCATAAATATTGGAAGTGAGAAGTAAGATAAGAAGGAGAAGTGGGTTTGTCTAGAAGAGAAAACAAAGTTGTCAAAGCTCTTAACGCTCTGCGCTGTCTGATGGGTAACCATTTTAAGCGTAACCGATGTGCGGACACATGATCATACTTACGGAGATTAAATACGAATCGAATGCAGTTATTTAGAAGTCGGTCAAGTTTATTGAGGAGATCTGCATTCAGGTCGTAGTAACACACATCACCATAGTCAAGAATGGGAAAGATAAGGGACTGAACTAGCATTACCTTTATATGGGATGGAAGAACGTTTTTCAATCGATAGAGCGACCGCAACGTACCAGTGACTCTCTTGCTCACAATCGCGACCTGCTTACGCCAGTCAAGGCAAGTGTCAACATACAAACCCAGATCCTTGACGTCAGAGCTAAACGGAATCACTTTGCCGTCAAAGGTAACCGGAGGTACCGTTAAACCATTCAGCCTTCTCAAGCTATGGGAGCTCCCTACGAGTTATCTCTTCCGACTAGTCTGTCGATATGGAAAGGGTTGTGACCTGTATTTGACATCTTCTATGCGTATTTCAGATTTTTACGTGATTTCTGTTCGAGCACGCCGCGCCGGTTAACCTTAAAATGTATGACGGACAAAATACGCCGGCCAGTCTCAGTTTTCACTGCGCCTGGGGATCTTTATTAGTTTTCACTGCGTTTACTTTTCAATCAACCACGCTCTGCTACCATGATGATATTTTTGGTGGAAATAAAATAAACGTTTAAACTATAAAGATTGCGTATATTGCTTTCATAGCGGTTACAAGGTAAAGACAACGCAGTGTTGCCAACTTAGTGTAAAATGAGGTTGCGTTCCTACTTGCCAACAATTTTAATAAAAACAGGTAAAATAATAAAGAAAGAAGTTTTGTTTCACAATGTGAAATAAATGTCACAAAGACCCTTTTATTTCGTTTCTTTCCAATCTCAATTTAATGAAAGGTGGATTGAAAACAAAGCAGCATTGAGTAAAAAAGCAGTTGGGTAAAAAAAGACCTTTTAAAATACTTTACTTACCTGAAAGTTGATCACAATAACACGTAGGCGTAAGTACTTACTTGGTAAACAAAGGTTTCATCAAAGAAGGGGTTGCAAGTCTTCTTCTTTTGTTTGGTCTGAAGCACTCGCCTCTCGTCTGGCATCAATTGGATCCTGAGGAGTTTAATTAGCATTAACGCCAGAACAATAAACTCCGTCCAAACAAATGGCTAAACAAGTTTTAGTTAGCTTATTGACTTAAATTGGACTAAATTGACAAACTCATACACGACAATTTTAGGGGTCGACTTGAAATAACACAAAAAATAAATTATTCATGAATTCTGAAACTGAATGGGTACTGAAAAAACTGCCACGCTGAAATATATCGTTTCAGTTATTCTTTCTGATAAGTGATTTGAATGATTTTATTACAGAGTTTAGTAAATTTATTATTCAGTCGCAATTTACTTCAGTCTGACTCTCTCTGTGTAGGAGTTTCTATTTGTAGGGTGCCATAAATGTATTCTTTATTGTTTACTAAAGCCTGAAAAATCAGCTCCATACATTTATGTCAGCGTTGTTTAAAAACGTTGGCAGGGCGTAGCATTAATTAAATTAGTAACAATCACTTACTTGATGTAAGGGTCGCATGCGTTGGCCAACGCGGGGGTGCGTGAAGGCAGGTGCTTCGCTTTTATAATATGCACCTGTAGCCTTTCAGTCCCTGCCTCGTATTTCAAAGTGAACCATACTCGACCCTAGGGAAATTATAATAGAAAGTCAGTTATGGCAGCACGTCATATCTATGAGTCTCGCGATTTACGTGACATTCAGTGTCGTGACGATTAACAACCCATTTGAAAAAATATCTTTCCACTACTCTGCTAATACCTATTCATTTTTGTGTGTGTAATATTTTTTTAAGCTTATACCGCACTTATGAGAGTATTGTTTTGTTACGAATTAACTAAGCGCCACTCTGACAACATTGTTTAAAAGTGGTTGCAAAGTAGTTGCCTGTATAGGTACCGAATGGCTTGTTCGACTGTCCCTACACGTTCAATATGCACTAATTGAAAGCGATAATTCGTAGTTCATTTCGGGATTGAACATATTTAATTCATTATTGAAAATAATTGAAGAGCCTTAATTGAATTAACTTTTTCAATGACATGGAAGAGCCTTTCTCTTTGATGATATTAAATTGTTTTCTGCTGATAGAACTCTGTACTTAAACAAAACTTTGTACAAGATAATAAATTTTCATTCGGCAATCAAACTTTCAGTCGAATTGAGACGAGTTATTCAGAGCGGCGTATGAGAAAAGTTTACCGACGACAGAACCCGTGTGTAACATACAATTTTCGCTTTCCACGCGAAGCTATCAAATACGGGTCGTCGTAAAAATGTATCACTTTTACGCGAAATTAAAACGTGTGGGCGTTTACTTATCGACCAACGTTGAAATACATACATTTAAATTACTTATTAGAAGTTACTTTAAGACTCACACGTATAGGCTGTTACATTCTACGCAACGAATATATGGGTAAACGTACGGGCAGATTTCAAATCAATTCAAATCTGCCCGTACGTGTAAAAGCGGTCATAGGTATCCGGCTAGCCTACTGGCTAGCCGGATACCTATGACCTATGACCGCATGGCCTGAACGTGTGGGAAGAGCCTTAGAAAGCTTGCATTATATTCAGGTTTAACATTAAGGTTTATAGAGCACTGTCGGAATAATCCTTTGAGTTTTTCGTCAGCTGGACCCGCTCGCTTCTGGACCCGCGGGTCCAGTTGACCACATCATTTATTTTCTGTATTTTATAGGTTAACCGAACCCACAATTAAAATTAAAAAAAAAAACATAACGCTGTGCCACCTAGCGTTAATACCGATGAACGAAACACTACTCAATTCTGAGAATATGGCTTAATCTTTAAATTCTTGAGGTTGGTTTATTTGCAGAAATGATTTGAGTAGATTTTATTAATATTGGTCCGTCTTGTTGTATAATTAGAACATTGGTTTGTCATGTATTTATCTCTTAGTTCAGTCTGTTTATATAGTCTGTTAATGTAATATGTGTAGAGGACAGTTTAAATAACATTAGATTAAAATTTTGAGTGGGCTGAGCATGATTTAATCATGCTCAGCCCACAGCTTAGTCGAGATTTTAAAGCTATATTCAAGTGAAATAATAAGATTTTACGAAAAATAAAACCTCTTGTTGAACAAAAATCACTTCTTTATAGCCCTTGTCTCGTTTAAAGGTAGTAAATCTTTATAGTCCAAGCTATAAATTTTAATGTTATTTCTATAAGAATGAGGCGAAAACAACAGTAAAAGTTGAACGCAAAATAGATAAATATTTATTCATGCAAAGTTGTGATTTCGTCCGCGGTCGGGAACGTTTACATTGCTAATATTTTGGATCGCTTATTATGAACATTTTTTACCAACTCCAAAGTTAGACGTTTACTTAAAAGGTCATTTGTAAATTATTCTGTATTTTTTAACATTTTTATTCGTTTATACCGACTTAAGGCACTTAATCGCGCGCGACACAAAGGCACCGCTCGTTGCGCGACTTGCGGTGCTTTTGTGTCGCGCGCGATTTTATCGCGTGTCGCGCCTGTTTGAAGGAGCCGTTATACTTTGGAAAAATGCCTCTTTTCATGATTTCCATAATTAGCGGTGTTGTAAGTTTTAAATGGCAATTTTCTATGAATAGCATTATGGCGGAGGTTTGGTTTACCGATGACATTATCAGTTTTCATGATACTGAAGTAACTGATAATGTCATCGGTAAACCAACTTTGACTTTTATCACGTAGGTATTTGTGGTTTATAGAACCTTCTCGTAAAAGACGGAACGGTGGACCCGCAGGATTTTTTTATACGGATACCTACTGTGATACCACCTACTTTTCTTACTTAAGATTTGAAGCAAATATTGTAATTTGAAGATGTGCTTTATAGATCTAATTTGATTGCAC
Organism: Luperina nickerlii; assembly: GCA_963855955.1. Taxonomy (NCBI): domain Eukaryota; kingdom Metazoa; phylum Arthropoda; class Insecta; order Lepidoptera; family Noctuidae; genus Luperina; species Luperina nickerlii. The sequence goes on along the minus strand of OY979681.1, from coordinate 10,725,885 downwards.
TCTAATAAAGTCAAAACATTTATTTCAATTAAGCACATACATAAATTAAAGGCACTTTTGAATGTCAACGTTTATATTAAAATAGAATTGATTCTAGTTGCCCCTTCCAAGAGGTAGTTTCATATGGAGAAGAATGAGCAAGGACCCCGCCGTTACTTCATTATAAAGTTTTACAATATTTTGTATACATTGATAAAAACAGGTAACTATATGATAACCATCATCTATTTTCTAGTCTTGGTACGTAGCTTTGCGTGTAGACCTAACCACTAAGCATGGCTCATTATAAATGCAATTTCGTGCAAGTATTTGCAAATTAACTGTGAACAAAAAGTAGTAAATCACTGAAAGCGGCGAGATCGTTATTTTCATTTACCTCGTTCGCGGTATTCGCAATCCAGGCATAACGTAAGTAATATAATTTAGCGGCGAACTAATCAGCATTTCACAAAGTTAGCGACTGCGGCACTCCGCGGAGTTGTACCGAGGTATAAAAGAGACTAAAGTCTTTTAAGATACGTCTTCGCTGCGGGATAGGAATTGTACGAAGGATATATTGTGTGATATTGATATTTGGCGATAAGAGATAATAATATAATATAAATGGGTAATTCTCATGAAATCCCGAAATTTCAGTTGACATGAAGCCTAAAATTTTTCCATTGCAAACATCATTTTTCATAGCAGATATCGAAAGTTCAACTATATGAGACATATTTAAAAGTAATGGTCCTCATGTTTACGCTCATAATTCATAACCCGTTATAACGGCCTATATGATATAATGAGGGAATGACTATGAGGGAATGACGAATTAGAAAAAAAAATTAAAAAATCACTAGCACATTACTTTAACTTTTTCCACCGTTCCGCATATGAATTCTACTCCCCAAAATACATCAACAGAATTAAAACATTATGCATAATACCAAACGAATTCTTGTATACATCCCGTGAGGGAATGACGCTCAGAATTATAACTTTTCAAAAATGTCAACTAAATGCTTGTTTACACAAATTTATTTTAGTGTTGAGAGTAAATCGGCATGTTGGCACATTAAGAGTGTAGCCAGAATTTGAAAACTCAAGATGGCACACACAAATATTGGTTGGTAAAATCACAAATCGAATATTCGTAACACGGTGAGGGAATGATTCTATTTTACGGGACACATATAAAAAATTAACTATCCGTTTTATGTTTTTGTCGTAATGCAATAAGAGTTTTGACATACAATTAACACGTATTTACGAATATTTTAGCAAAAAAATATTCATAACAATATTGTTATATTTGAGATGAACAGCTTTTTCATTATTGTTTTGGGACTAAGGGACAAGGTGAGGGAATGAATTTTAGGACACTAAATTGACTGAATTTTTTTTTGGTATGATGATATCTCGGTTTTTATTCCGAATAATTTTAGTGTCAATAACTTGCATTCAAATAAAAATGTTACATCAATAATAAAGATATGTGACTCACCATTGATGACTCGGGACTGAAATTTCGGAATTTCATGAGAAATACCCAAATATAATATAAGAGATTATTTTTATGAAATATGTGGTATATTTTCTAAGATATTTCTTAGATCGTAGGCTACGGTAGACATGAAAACAACGACGTAGTCTTTGTAATGTCTTTGTGAAAATAGGTGGCCAACCTATTCTTTGTACCCACCGCCTATGGACATCTTCAAAGGTATCACAGGGGCGCAGCCTTTTAAAGGATAAAATTAAAAGGTTAACTCAATTCAAAGCATTTATTTCAAATAAAACAATTACAGGCAATTTTGAATTGTCAAGGGGTCGGTCAGTCAGAAAGATGAAGCTAGTTGCCCCTTCACAAAGTGTACTAAGTACATATGGAGAAGAACGGGCAAGAAACTCCACGGACGCTCTTTTAAATCAAAATATGGTTACAAAACATTGGTTATATCATTCATGTTGAAATAATGCATGTGAAAACGTTGGAGAACGTTAAAAGCGTTCGTAATAAAAATATTAAAACAAAAACAATTATAATATTAAATTAAATTAAAATAAACCATGGCAGCTAAGAGACGACCAGTCCAGCACTGACGGCCTACATAACATAACATAATCAGCTTAATATAATAATAATACTTAATACTCCCTCTGCTAGGATACAGGCCTCCTCTCTGTGAGAGGGAGTGGGCCATAAAACACCACGCGGGCCCAGTCCGAGTCAGTGGATGTCACATGTCTTCGAATTTTTTGGTTCTAGGACATGCCGGCTTCCTCACGATGATTTCCTTAACCGTTTTGAGAGCAGTGGTGATGAAATTAAATACATAAAATAAAGTGCCTGCCTGGGTTCGAACCTACAACTCGTAAGTTGGGGTCAATACCCTTCGGCCACCACTACTCACTGCTCCACTGACGGCCTAATGGCCTTGTAACTGTACTAGAACCCCAATTCTGCAGAACGAATCTGAACACGGTGTTAGGTGGCAGAAATAGGTAAATATATTGTCTTTGTTGTATTTTCTGTACAAGCTCCTTTACAAAGAGTTTATAAATAGCTTTTATTTACTGTCCTCGCTATCGACTTAATTTTGAAATTGATTCAACCAACACGTCTCATTTCATGGGTCGAATGTAAATACAGTCTGGTCAATGTTTGTAGTCTAGTTCAGGTTATAAGAGGTTAATAGAGGACGATGGCATGTGACGCCCGTTTCTGATCGGCTTGAATATAATAAATTATTGCATAATGCAGTAACTTATTATGCTTTTATTACAGGGCTCGGAGAAAAGGGGATTATAATGAAGCGCTTGTTAGGTTTGCAGACTGAATGTTAAATTGAATTAGAAGCTTTAGAATAATCCTGCTTTCATTATGGCGTTTCGTTGCATAGAACCTAAGCTGATCCTTGTTGTTGTTTTCGTAAATGTGTTTTTCTTTACAAAAATAGCCAAAGATGAAATGACAAAAATTCAAAGGAGTATGCTTAGATGGTTTGGTCATGTTGAGGAGATGGTTGATAGGCGACTAAAATATTGAAAATATTGACAAGGTAGATGAGATTATAAATAGAAACCCAAAATCACGATTCTTAGCTTTCGCGTTCACGGTTTTGTCATAAAAAAAACTCTGCCATGTATGTAGAGTATTTGGTTTGAAATCTGGATTATTCTGAATTCGCTCAACGTCAATATCATTAAAGTCAGCATCAATAAAACATCATAGAAAGATTTTCATCAGAAGATCCACGTTTCCGCATTAAAATCAAAAGGTTAATGTAGCGTTCAATCCATATAATCTACTTTTATGTGAGATCAAAATGCTTTTCATCTAAAATATGAGAACGATTTTCTTTATAATCTGCACTGCACCAAGTCTGAGCTAAATTTTAAGAACTCGATATTATTGACTATTTGTTTTATTTTGATGCACATCAGTGCAAAGAAAAGTTTAGAAAAGGTTTCTTTATATCATCATCTTTTCCCAACTACTTTGGGGTCGGCTTTCATTCTCACAGGATGCAGCTGAGTACCATTATTTTACATGGAGCGACTGCATATTTGACTTCCACAGCCCAGTTACTATGTAATAGTATACCGCTGTCAGACTTTCAGGCTTCTGACGACCCGTGACGACTGTCAACGATCCACGAATGACGGCCGGGATCAACGGCTTAAGAGCCCTCCTTACATATTGAGCGCGCATCTTTTTTTTTTGGTTATAAATGGCATCTCGCAGTTCAACCTATGAGGTTGTCGTCTTCTTAACCGGGATTGCCTGTGGATGCCTCAAGAAATTAACGCCTCCAGCCAGGGTGAGCGCGCATCGCCGACGCAGTGAAATTTAGAGTACTTTTATTTTATTTATTAAAAAACCACAGTATCAATATTAGTTTTTTTTTTATTGATATTGTTTAAGCAATCATTGAAGACTATTTTGGTATACGTGAAAATGATCTAGAAGATCGGAGATATTCAGACTTGTTTCAAGTAGGTCCAGTAATTTTTTCTTCGTTTATAAGGCATATAACAAAAATGTAATATATTATTATAAAAGTATTATGATTTGTGACATAAAAAAATTGTTTTGATGGAATATATTTAACAGAATCTGGAAATTAGAGCTCTCAAATCAGCTCTCCATTAGTTTTGCCTAAACATGTATCAGGAGAAAGATTTTTGCTAAATAAATAGACAAATAATAAAAAATTGCTATATTATTATTGTAGAAGAGAAAACGAAATATCTTTACTAATTAATTGCTATTGTTATCCTACATATCCATCTTTATTACGTAAAGTGGTTTCGTAACTGTCTACTTGGCTGACAGACAGCGCAGTGCCACTGAAAATAGAAACATGAAAATCACAAGATGTTTCTTAAAGGTCACACGGGGTGGTACAGTTAGTATGTGAACCGATTCACCCCCGCGACTGCTACGTGACAGCTATTACCTACTTAATAATCTACCTCTTTATTTATAAACGTTACCACCACACATTTTTGACATTTAAATGTCTCTTAACTTAAAGCAACGTTTGTAAATAAACCTCATTAAGTTTACTTACCACGTGTCCTTCTGGCCACATAAGATCTTCGTCAAGACAGTCAGACTTGTACAGGGATGGGTCCAGTACTCCTAGGTCTGCCGTGTTTGCTGTAACAAAGAAATTAATATTGTTCAATAATTCGCTACATTTTTTTCTAACTAGGTTGACTATTTATAGGAAACAGTTGATTATCAATATTTTACATGGGATACTGTCATCACACCTTTATCTATTCAATGTCCTTCGCTGAGTCTCACTGCCAAACTTTCCGGCTTCAGAATGCCCGTAACTATTGCCATCTACACAAATAAATAAAACTGAAGCGTCCTTGAAATATCAAGATACCCTACATTAGATACAAAAAAAATGTTGTCTGTCTGTTTGGTCCGCCTAATCTCCGAAACGGCTGGACCGATTTTGACGGAACTTTCACTGGCAGATAGTTGGTGTTATCAAGAGTAGCTTAGGCTGTTTTTATTTTAAAGAAATAATTAAATTTCCGTGCAAAAAATTACACCGACATGTACGTAAACAAAGTCGCGAGTATGCCCGCAAGTTTGTTGGCTTGCATGTCAGTGTAATTTTACTAGCTATAGCTAGTAGCTATTAAGAAACATGAACAACAGATGTTCGTGCTTTCTGAAGCACTTACTACCTAATCGGTTCACAGTGTCCACTATTATGATCCCAATATGTGGACATTGATCAAGTATTGTGGCTTTGCTGACAGAGAACCTGTTATAATTTAAGACTAGATGTAAAAAAACGTTAACCCATCCACGGACAGGCCGCTGTAAGCGCAGCATGACCTCTAAGTTAATATTGATTAACCTGGCTGTTATTTAAATGTTCAATAATGAGTTTTACCAAAAGCTTTAGCTTCCGATCCAATGAACAAAAACTTATAAGTTCGTTATCATATAAATTTGTATAAAGACTCCTTCAAACAGGCGTGACACGCGATAAAATCGCGCGCGACACAAAGGCACCGCAAGTCGCGCAACTCGCCTGTTTGCAGAAGCCTTTAGTCGGATGCTGTGATAACGATTAATCAATTCGGGGAAGCCATTCAATCACACACGAGAATGAGCGATTGAATGATTGAGTGTCTTCCTGTGGAAACCACGCGGATATCTATGGTGGAAACAGATTCATTTAATTTACAAAGTACTCCCAAATCATCTTGTGTGATTTAAATATTGAGGAAATTGATAAAAAGTCACTGTTGCATATTTAAATGAAAAATGACTCCACTTGAATTTAGTATGTATAATTTCCGACAATCGGTTATGTACAATATTTAAATCTAATAGCACGGTACGTGTATCGCTGTCCGAAGCTATAGGCGAGAGTGCGTTGCGCGGCTGCTGACCCGATCAGCTGTGCCCTCTCCTCCCGCGTCCCCACCCGCTGCTCGTTCACGCGTATGATGCGTGAACAGTCACATATTTTGCTAATATTATTATAACTAAGCAGCATAAATTACAGTTATTATTGTTCTTTGTTTGGTAACGACCCCGACTTACGAGTGTAGGTCGTGGGTTCAAACCCGAATAGGCGGTTTACTTTGTGTAAATAATTTCATTACCACTGCTCTCAAAACGCTGATGGAAAACGTCGTGAGGAAACCGGAATGTTCTAGAACCAAAAAATTCGAAGTCAAAATCTACGGTTCGTAGATCACTATGCCCGTGTAGGTTACAGCCCACTAGAAGAGAGAATTCCGGTGTCCCAGCAGGTTCTTTGTTTGTATGTGTGTGTATAAATTCAAAGAAAATGAACTATGTTCTACATCGTACGAATCATAATAATTTATGAAAGTTTCATTTATGCTTCTATTTGTAGAGTAGAGAAGTTCTGTTCTATTCATCTACATGTAAAGCGCACGACGTGTGTAGTAAAGTTCAGTGGTCGTATGTACATCAGAATGTAATCACATCGTATATATTTATAGAGAGAAAATTGCACTCTACTTCACTTTATTTTCCTTAGAAATTCTAATTAATAAAGCAAGCTTATAATAACCCACGCAACATAATTTATAATAAGCCCTTTAATTTTACGCTGGCTGCCGGTCGTTTCGTGTTAGATTATATTTTTCCATAAATTGTGTCATGTGATCATATTGCAAAGCATAATATTCTTTTATTAACTGCTAGCGATCCACCCCTGCATCCCACCGTTTATACGACTTGACAAAAACAGTACTAAAACAGTGGAACAATATGGGAGTGACCTTTTTCCAGCAATAGAACGACATAGATTAAAAGAAAAAAAATATACATGCATCTATGACAGAAAGTATTAATTCTTTAAATGATAATGAAAACCGCATTAAAATCCGTTGCGTAGTTTAGAAGAAAAACGTGGGCACACAGGCAGACACGAAAAGCGACTTTATATTATATAATATGTATAGTTGAACTATTCCCGTTTGAGCACCTATTTTTAGAGCACCTAGGTAAGTGAAAACAAACCTTTGAAGTTGTCAACCGTTGATTTACCAAAATACTAGGTATTCTATAAAAAAAAACATTACACAGATAATTTTTATTATGCAGCCGTAACATTCGAAATCGCATAGTAAAATTAAACTTGAACCTCGCATTAATTAAATGCGCTCATTTTAAGAAGACAACGCAAACATTAATAAAAACAAAGATCTTTGCTTCAAACAACGGTAACAAAATCCTAAAAATTATTTTCCTAAAAATATTCATTACAATACAACACAGTAAAGGTAGGTATTTACCAAATTGAAACATACCTACTTGTTGCTTCTCCCAAGTTGAAGAAGGTTGAATACCGTTGTCATGTCTTCAAAACCCCGTGTAACGAGAATTCACAAAATTGGATGAACGCCGGCAAAACAGGAGCGCTTACACATTTTATGGAGAGTAAACATAATTTCAATTTCCGAAGAAATATCAGATCGATTACGGAATCAGATAAATCAAATACAAATACAATCACAGAAATTTGTACTGTGGCTGGTTGATTTTGTAAAATTTGGATATTAGCTTCTTCGACTTCAACCGCGTGAAATTTCTTGTAAAATACATCCTTTCTTTCTTTATTGTCTTATTTATCTTTCCTTTTCCTTCCTCCTTTAAGTTAAATTCTGACAACGCTGATGTTATTGTCTTTGGTCCCTGGCCCAGACATCAAGCAATGAACACAATTGTTACCCTTTTATTACTACTACCACCTACCACTTTGGTGAGTTTTTATTTTCTTTGTGTGTTTGTGTTCTTTTTCTGCGTCATGTTTAAGGCAAATAAACGTTTTTTTCTTTCTTTCGTATTTATTTCTTAATTGCTCGAGTACGAAGCTTTTGGCTACTTTGTATGTGTTTTTTATGTTTTTTTTTGTAATGTGCTTTATGTTTGTGCAGGATAAACAATATTTTTATTTTTTTTCTTTGACATTCGGCAATACTGTAGCTTGCAATCAGTGAAATAATTTTCGGAATTGGATAAAGATTTCTGAAAATTACCCCCTACATAAATAAATACAGTTTTATTTCTTTGTAATATTAGTATATATCATCCGCCTAGTCTTTTCGGTTTCGGTCAGTCGGCTTTCAGTCTAACCGGATGCAGCTGAATACCAGTATTTTACATGAAGCGACTGCCTATCTAACCTTCACAACCCAGTTACTGAGTAAGACTCTTGGTAAGACTGGTTGTCAGACTTTCGGGCTTCTGACTACTCGTAACGACTGTCAAAAATCCATGAATGACAGCCGGGACCAACGGTTTAAGGTGCTTTCTGGGGCACGGAGGGGTCTCGATATGTAAAGATGGTCGCCCATCCACAGGCCAACTGCGGCAAGCGTAGCTTAACCTGATCGATCGACTTATACTGCTGTTAGTATTTAGTCACGGGCCCCCCTACGCAATAATAACTCTAAAAATGTAATTTTTCAAAACAAGATTTTCTCTTTTAATTTATCTGTGATAAACCGTCAACAGGAAATGTCGCCTATATTCACAAACCACATTTCAACTCTGCTGTCACATGATTGACATTTACAAGTTTGTAATACAGGGCCATTCATTCAATTCTTCTCGGAAACGTTTGTATAGACATCAAAGGCCAGGAAGTCACAAAATGCCAACCTTTTGATTATTGAAGCGACCTTTTGGTACAGAAGTTTGGTGGTAGTAATTTTGATACAAAGTGCCAGATAAGTTTATAATTTATGAGAAAAATTGTTTCATAGAATTTACCTTTTTACTTATGTTTTAATTAAAATATTGAAAATTGGTGATAAGCTATGTAGCGCAAAAAATATCACAAGTTGGTGACAATTGAGTACGGTCAGGGATAATAATTGTTCATCAAATTGACGCACTAACTGTCAAAGAATGAAAATTGCGATTTGAATAAACGGACAATTTAAGTTGGTAGTCAATTTGTTAAACAATTAATTTCCCGGACTTTACAAAATTAATAAAAACCACTTGTAGTCCAATGCCAGTAACTAAAAACGTCAAAAATCTAACCGCAATCTCGTCTCGGTAAGAATCCATGTTAAAAACTTTTCAAAAATGTAAAGAAATTACAGGTATTTTTTAAAGATCCAGACTGAGATCAAACTGAGAACGTTCTTAACATTACAAGAATTGCCTTTCAGGTGGTTTTTATTATTAATTATGACAAGTCGCTAATTTTGTTAACTTCATTATAAAAAGGTTCATAACTACCAATCTCATTCGGATTTAAATGCCAGATGTTATCTTTGTGTAAACAGACAAGAATTCATAATTAAGTTCACCTCGAATAATCTCCTTAACTTATTAATTAACCATATATATTTAGTTCTAGTTTAACTTTAGGTACATATTTTATCTAAACCAACGATAATACCTACCTTAGGTAATATTTTCTAATATATTTTATAATAACTCACGTGTTTCCATTTTGATTACTTACATCGCGACTGAATTTACAACAAGCCTACATTGTTTTTAATTATGAGACTTGACGGGACCCCGATTCATAATTTTTCGATTTATAATCTACGTGATAATTTGTCAATAAACCTTGAAAATTATTGAACATATGCCAAGTACCTTTTTTGTGTGTGTAACGAGTACCTAATGAGATTCAAATAAAACTGCCCGTTGTTTTTGTCAAATTCCGGTTCAACAATATTATTATCCCATCCCTAATGAATACCAGTCACAGACCAAGTTACCAGTCATACTAGCGGAAAAAGGCGAGTTTATGTAAAAGTCTCGTCACGTAGACCCAGTCTACGGCGTAACGCGTGTAGACTACGGCGTAGCGCGTGTAGACTACGACGTAGCGCGTAGGCGACGTCTACGATTTTTGTAAGGGCTCTCGACTTACAATATCGCTTTTGGCAAAATAATCAGATAAAATTACACTATAAATAAACTGATCGAGTTATTTATATTGTGTGAACAATATTTTAGTATGTTTTGCTTTGGTAAGTAACACTTAATATTAAACGGGAAGCCAGGGATTTTCAAAATCCCGCTAAACGTTTTGCGGATAAAATATTATAAGAGAGAAATATTATCTGTTCAGCCATCAGTAAAAACTTAATCTGGGCCTAGGAGCATAAATATTAATTCGCTGTTATAAAAGAGAAATTAATAAAAAATAAAAATAAACAACAACAATAAAAAAATCAAACCAATAACAATACAAAAAAAAACAATAAAAATATAATACTGTAATCTAAAAAAAAAATACAATAGAATAATGCTGCAATATTGTTAATAATACTTATGAGCCTATATTATTGTTATTTGTAAACATTTTATATTGTAGCTGTTTATTGTCACATAATAAAAAAATTAAAAAAATGTTATTGTAGTAAACGTAAATGATAAAGAAAATAAATAAAATAGGAATAGTGTGGTGCTTCGTGGCGATTTACATGTTCTATTTTTATATCAAAAAGGGTATAACGTGTTTTCTTTAAAGCAATTCTATCATTTTATTCAAATACATTTATTGGATTTTCCTTTGTACTAAGGTCACCTCTATATACATATGTCGCCTTAATACAAAAAAATAATATAGCGTCCCAGATTTATTTTAAAGTTCATCGTTTGATAATTTATTTATTTTGATTCAAACAATTTTTAGTATCATTTATTTTATTCAACGCGTCTTTGCTTATTCGCATTTTAATAGTCTGAACTCTTTTTAGAAAACAAACATGTCTATTGAAAGCCAAACAAACTACAAATATTAAATAATACGAGTAGATATTCCTTAATGAGGTACCTATGTGTATGTATGTCACATAGGTACCTTATTAAGGAATTTTCTCTCGAATTAATAATATTTTTTCTTTCGAATTATGGAACTTTATCCTCTTTCTATTACAGAGTGAAATTTCACGTTTGTTTCAACTTCTCGTTTTGAACGAGGATGCCATTTTTTCGCTGCCAATTAATTATAAATTGAGAACAATAAGACAAAGTTTTTCTATGTTTGTCAGAGATAATGGTAATATTTAATTAATTTAAAGTAGGTAACTACGTTGGTTCTTGTATTCTAATAACTTCACAATGATTTAAAACAACGTAGGTGGTTGAATGAATACCTCAAGATAATGCATGCTGTGTCAATGAAACTGTTTTTTTTTTTCTATATTATTTTTGTTATAAAGAGCCACCGAAAGCCTTTTACTAATTTATTATTACACCCACACAAATACTTATCAAGTCAACCTTTGTACAGACGCCAGCACATCAAGCTACCCGAAACTGTCAAATTTTCCCAATCAGCTTTGTACCTTATGCTTTAGCGATAAAGTTGAAAATCTATTAAAGAAATTTGACAGATTGTAGTAGCTTGACGTGCTGGCGTCTGTACATAAACCTCAATAAAGGCTCTTTATTTATTCTACTATTAATTTTTATTGGAAGAAGAGCTTGCGGCTAAGTAATAACAGCCGCACGGGTCGATCGAAAGTTAAGCTACGCTTGCCAAGGTCAGTCCATGGATGTTTGCCCTTCCATTAAATACCGAGACTTCTCCGTGCCTCGGAAAGCGCGTTAATCTGTTGCTCCCGGCTGTCATTCATTGATCTTTGACTATCGTCTGACAATCTTTACAATGGGTATCTTTTACCCAGTAACTGGGTTGTAGAGGTCAGATAGGCATTCGCTTCGTATAAAATGCTGTTATTCAGCTGCATTCGGTTAAACTGCAAGCCAACCCCAACATAGTTGAGAAAAGGCTAGGCAGATGATGATGTGATCTATATAATGCTCACTGCTTCGCCTACAATCAAACAAAAAAACAAACAAAAAAAATACAAACTAAAAAAACAAACAAACTAAAATCTATAAAAAACAAAACTAAAAAAAAAAAAAAATAAAAAACTGGAACAAACAAACAAACAACAAACAAACAACAAACAAACAACAAACAAACAAACAAACAAACAACAAACAAACAACAAACTGGAACTGGAATAAACTATAATTAGAAGTATTAGTAGAATCAATGGTCTATTTAATAAAACCGACGAACCGAAGTTCATTTTATGGGTACATTGGAGGTGTGGTGGAAAAACTCGAGACCATCTGAGAGTAAGTCGGACGAAATATGGGTATCTGTTTTGTGATTTTGGCGGTCTCTCCAGTCCTGTGCTCATATCTCTCGCTGAAACGCCCTTATCGATCTGCTCCGACTATCGGTACCTGTCCAAGGAGATGGCGAAGTAGACCGAGACGTAACGCACCGGATCAACTCAGGATGGATGAAATGGCGACAGGTCACAGGAACAACTTGCGACTCACAGATGGGCCTCAAGTTAAAGGGGAACATTTATAGTCCGTGATAAGGCCTGTCGTACTTTATGGGTCTGAATGCTGGGCCGTGAAGAAGATGGATGAAAAAAGATTGCATGCAGCGGAGATTGTTGAGATGGATGTGTGAAGTGACGAGAATGGATAAAGTAAGAAATGAATATATAAAAGGAAGTTTGAAAGTGGCGCCAGTGACAGAAAAGTTGAAAGGAAATCCTTTGGCTTGGTATGGGCATGTGATGAGAAAGGACGAAACGCATGTGACTAAAAGAGTGATGAATATATATGTTGATGGATGGAGCGGGAGAGGAAGATCAATAAAAAGATGTATGGATTGTGTGAGGAATGATATGAAAGAGAAGGGAGTGAATGATAGTGTGACGGTTGACAAGGGAGAATGGAAGAAGAAAACGTGTTGCGCCGACCCCAAGTAACATCGGATAAGGGAGATGAGATGATCAGTGATTTTTGAAACGGGATTTGTCGTGAAAATGTGACAATTTTGTCATTTCTTGACAAAGATGTCTTATCAACGTGTTAACTTTTAACGGGAACATTTGTCATTCTCCTGCTCTTTTATCCTAATTTATTTGTAGTCGGCGCAACTCGTCTCTTTCTTCCATACTTCTCTATTAGTCATCATCTTGATAGTCTCCCCCTTTCTAACCATATATCACACAGGTCATTAAACATGTACAGACGCCAGCACATCAAGCTACCCGAAACTGTCAAATTTTACCAATCAACTTTGAACCTCATGCTTTAGCGATAAAGTTGAAAATCTATTAAATAAATTTGACCGATTGTAGTAGCTTGATGTGCTGGCGTCTGTACATGGTAATATGATTAAATCCAAGTGGCTAAATGATAACAGGCACACAGGTCGATCGATTAGGTTATGCTACGCTTACCGCGGTTGGTATGTGAATGGGTGAACATCTTTGCATATCGAGACCCCTCCGTACCCCGGAAAGTATGTAAAGCCGTTGGTCCCGGCTGTCATTCATGGATCTTTGACAGATTGCATCTTCATCATGGATCTTTGACAGATTGCATCTTCATCATGGATCTTTGACAGATCTTTGACAGACGTTACGGGTCGTCAGAAGCCCGAAAGTCTGACAATCAGTCTTACCAAGGGGTATCGTATTACCCAGGAACTCGGTAATGGAGGTCAGATAGGCAGTCGCTCCATGTAAAATACTGGTATTTAGCTGCATCCGGTTAGACTGTAAGCCGACTTCAACATGGTTGGGAAAAGACTAGGCAGATGATGATGTGATCTATATAATGCTCACTGCTTCGCCTACAATCAATTATGTTCCTCCCAAATATTATATTACTAAGTAAACTACATCATAGTTGATAACATGCCAAGTCCCATTAGTGAGGACGACGTAATTCTACTGAATACATAACCAGTTTGTAGTACATCCATATTAATTTTCGTAAGCTATCCATCTTCATTATAAACAAAGTTATTGGCTTTGTCGAGCGTACAGTCTTTTGTTTTCGACAATAACAAACAACCAACTGTTGGAATCCTTATTTTTAAAGACAAGCGTTACAGGAGGAAAGAGTTTTGTTTGTGAATGGTTTTTGAATAAGTCTTGTATGTAATGAGAGCGTTTCTTGGGCTTTCCGTCAAATAACCTTCAGATTAATTAAAATAATACTTTTATTTGTTATAATAATATATTACTGGCTTATGCCCGCGACTTCGTCCGCGTGAAAATTCTTGTTCCCCCGACACACCCCGTGGCATCGCATCGCCTGCCCATGCTATTACTTTGTCTTTGCTTAGCGTTCTTCGTAGCTTTTTTTAATGGCTCTTAAAGGTCCTAGCGTGATGTTAAATAGCCTTATAGCCTTCCTCATGAATTGGGCTATCAAATACAAAATGAGTTTTTCAAATCCGACCGGTAGTTCCAGAGATTAGCGCGTTCGAACAAAAAAACAAACTCGTCAGCTTTATTATTGGTATATATGAAGATTTTAAAAACTTGGCTTAGAAGGGACCTGCAAGGAACTGTGACCACTTTGTTCAGTAATATAAACATTAAAGTATCTTTATTAAACTCGTCCACTTATAAAAATATAAGCACTATTTGAACACAACATTGTTTAGAATGAAAAAAGGTATACATAGATTTTTGAAGACATACTTATATTGTGTGAACACAGAGACATATAGTTCTTGTGAACGTAGGCTATGTGAAAGTAATATCCTTCCACCCAGTAGCGTGCCAGTACTTGGTTGAATGGACACCAATATTCCATAGTTTTGATAGTTAATTTAAACTCAATCCGCTGTCGAGCGGGCTTCGAAGTCAATCAGACGTGTAGCGTTAATTCTTCGTACGATTTACCTTTGACCCATTTATTTTAATACTGAACAACTTTTAGATATCGAGTTAATAGGAAAATACCAGGAAAATACGTAATACTGGTAAAAATCTCTTTGTTCAATATTGTACTAAGGTATCTATCATAATAAATAAATCAATATACTACCACCATCTATAAACAAATAGTAATCCCACGTTTTTTTTTTTTTTGTATGGAACTTTATTCTTTATCAACGTTTGGTACAGTTAGCAAGGCAAGATATAACAATATTTTTTTTAAGAATTTTTAGTTTCTACTTTCGTTTTATTCATAGATTATTACATATTTTGTAACAAATTCTTTTTTCATTATTTCCATACTAACACTTTTGCTACTCATTGTACCTTTTCTCATTTTGATAGTAACGTGGGACGACTTGCAGAATAAAAATATAATTTATTATGATTTTCTGCAAGTCGTCCTAAATGGGCCGTAGGCATGTAGAACGAGTTGATGAATTACTCAACAAATAGACTTCACAACCTTCTGTTATACCTATAATCCAGATTAAAAAGAAATAATTTCTGTTAATCTTTCACATAGAAAAAAGGTTAAATACCTCTGTTCACTAGAATCCAATATGGATAAATCTTTAAATTGGATCTTTTGGTAAACCTATTGCGGTTTCTACGTGGGGACGGGTCGGCGTTGATTATTTTAATTAAACATTCAGGACCCCTGGCACCTATGTTTATTATCCGTGACTCAGCCGTTATTAGGATAATCCATTTAGGGTTCAAAAAGCAATGCTGAAGGAGCATTGCCACCTACATATATCATAGAATAGGTTCTGCCCGCGACTTTGTCCGCGTGAAATTCTTGTTCCCCCGAGCCACCCCGTCGCATCACAGAGCCCAACCGCGCTTTTAATTCGTATTCGCTTAAAGGCTCCTGCAAACAGGCGCGACACACGACGCGAATCGCGAGCGACACAAAGGCGCCGCTCGCCGCGCGACTTGCGGTGCCTTTGTGTCGCGCGCAATTTTATCGCGTGTCGCGCCTGTTTGTAGGAGCCTTAATTCGTTCTTTATGCCTTTTTTTTGTTTTTGCAGTGTGATATTAAATAACCTTCCTCAAGAACTCCTTCCAGAGATTAGCGCGTTAAAATAAATAAACTCTGTTGTATTATTAGTATATAGATAAATATTTATTTATTTTCTTTCACCTATGTTGAACTCTTCATAAAAAACAAAGAGTTTTCACAACAAATTTATCAAATACGTAGACGACATCGAAAACATGTATCTCCAGTCTAAAACATATTCAAAACTTTAAAAAGAAATAAAGTTCACCGAGTATTTGCAAGCTAGATTGCCCTTGGTGTATAGCTCTTCAAAAACGTTGAAACAACGGATTTACCTAAGAGCAAAAAATAAAACGTGGATAAACCGAGCGGCGAGTATCAAAAGAGCTTGGTAATTCTGCACTGATAAAAACGAAAAAAGTAAAAGCTAAGCTTAACTCAACATTATTTGTACGTACGATAACAAACAAGTCCAATAAAAACTTTTTTCCAACAGATTAGATCAGTTATTTTCCCCATTAAGATGTAAAATGAATTGAAAGTTGCCAGAGCGTGGGCTGGCTGAGGGTAATTAATGATGACACCCATTACAACTTGCTGCACTTTTACGTACTCTAGATTATCACTGGAACTTTTACTCTTTACATTAATATCAGCACTGAAATATCTGTTGGCAAATCTGTAGCCGTTACAATGTACTAAATGGTAATTTCATTGGTAATTGGATTGTTGATGGTATTTGGGTTTTTAAACTACCTGTGAAAATGGTGTGGTTGCCCATGCTCTTGTATATTCTTTTAAACAAGATTAAAATGTAGAAAACATCAAATGAATGAGATCATCTGCCCGTTCACTTGTTGGTAATGAAATCTTGCAAGCGCATTTTGACCAAGTTTCAGTTATAAATATTGTAAATATCACGTAAGTAACACTCTAACCGTATTTGGTTTTATCAGCTGACATTCTTTATTAAAAAAATTAGAATGTGTAAAGGTAAACATTCCCGCGACAATGACATATGAGATGGGTTTTCTACGTATCCGTTGCATATTTATTATCATATTATTTAAAGGATAAGAAAAATCAGTTCTTAATTATTATTTTTGAACAATCATATATTGTATTATATAAAATTGGGTACGATGATAGAAGTACTATATTGGATCAACTATTATCATGAAATGGCTAAATTATAAAAACGTATGCGAGGAGCTGCAGCCCTCTTTTACTTCGTTTATCTTCCGCATTTTTGCTTACTACCATTATCATTTACTCTACCTTTTTCAGGTATGAACAGATGATGTTCCATTTTTCTCAATCTAACACTCTCTTTTCATTTTCAGAGACCCATCAATCTTTGTGTCCATGCAGGGATTGTACGTCATGTTACTAGGGTCGGATGGCGTGACTAATTTGTCAGAGTTAGGACACCACGGAGTATTAGTAGTAATATGTCATTGTAGTACAGGAGCTAGTGCTAGTGTCAAGATTGGCCTGAAAATTGTGTAGTGTGTAATAAATAAAAACGGTCATTTATGTAACAAATTCTGATACTGGCAAATAAATCGAAACCTATAGAGTACCTATCGTTGATCTAGATTCATGAAAGCCAAGAAGCAAGGCCTCACAGCACAATTAACGGAAATCGTCCGAAAATATTTAATTTGTAGTTTTATCACATAAAAAATGCGATTATAAACTTACAGTTTGCAGTTGGAGAATTGACCGTAACGTATATCGATATATGGGAGAGCATTTTTTCAAGTACAAAGTTAAATTTGTTCTTGGGATAAATGCATTCCATCTACGGAACTCTTCACTATAACTGGCGAAATGTAATACTATAAGTGCAGCTCCGCTTAAAGGCTCCGTCAAACTGGCGCGACACGCGGTAAAATCAAGCGCGACACAAAGGCCCCGCAAGTCGCGCAACAAGCGGTGCTTTTGTGTCGCGCGCGATTATATCGCGTGTCGCGCCTGTTTGTAGGAGCCTTAACCCTGCGGGGATTACAGCCGTGACGTTATGTTACGTAATTGGTCATTATAATTTGGTTTCCATTATGATTTTTTTAGCAACCTCCTGGTAATTGCTAAAAAAATCTTCAGTGTCAAGTTAGATAAGAAGTAAAACCCTGAGAATGACGTGCTACCTACTAGTGCTCCATCTCAATAAATTACTGTCCCAATTCGTCTTATGTCAGGATTAGTTTGTTCCAGATGTGGCACAGATAGTGCGTCAAATAGCGAATTTATGTACCTACACAGTACATCTAAGGACTAACAGCTTAATAAGGTGACACCTAGGTTAATTATTTTTGCTCGTATCTTCTAGTATTCTAGAACAACGTTGCCCTATTTTCTCCTTCGTCAGGTGTCTGTTCATAGGTACATTTCTACTCTCTGTTTTGTTACAACTATTATCTTTTAGTTTATTCAATTTTTCTCTTGATTTATTTATTTAAGCAGATTTAATTTTTATTTTGAGTTTTTTTACTTTAGGACAGACGCCAGCACATCAAGCTACCCGAAACTGTAAAATTTTCCCAATTTACTTTGAATCTTATACTTTGGCAATACAGTTGAAAATCTATTAAAGAAATTTGACAGATTGTATTAGCTTGATGTGCTGGCGTCAGTATATAGTTTTTAATTTGTAGAAGCTTAAAAATTGCAACTGTAACCGCTAATTAAATTATTTACCTAGATAGTAGAATGTAAACCTTCTGAAGAATAAATCAATATTATTTATTTACGTCCCGTTGGTATAATTTTCTTTTATGCTTTATTAAAATAATTTGTGTTGCTAAGAGTCGTCTATGATTAATTGTTTGACATTTATGTTATGTGAATGTATATGAAAAATACAAAATGCATTTTTATAAACAAAATCGGCAGAAAAAACTCAACGGTAAACTGAAAAAAATAAGTCAAAACAAATATTTAAATGCGTAAGTAAATAAATATTTAGCAGTAAAATTACTTAACGCAATTATTACGTATCGAATTAGTCGACTGTTCGAATTAATAATTAAGTTCAACATTGTGGTTCCCCAATATACGATACATTGACATTCGATACAATAATTTATTTAAATATTACTGACGTATTATTTATAGTAGACCAATATACACAGATTAAAATAATATTCTTTCAACAGATTCACAGCTCAAAAAGTTTCATTTTAAATTCGTTGAAATCTCACTACCCAGAGCTTACGCGCCATCGAGTGAAATAATCGGTTTGTATAAACCTAATTATTATAATAAGTAAGTAATTATAATAATAATATTAATAATTATAATATTCGCTGCCCAATACAGTGCAGTTTTAAATTTATATACATTTAATTTAAAATCTAGTGAACGAAAAGTAAAACTTAATTCATTTAGGTAAATAAATACAATATTATATGTTTCAGCAACCAGAAGGTCAATTCCTGTAATTAAAAATTGACTGGTCGCACGGTTGCTTATTTACATACGTTCACCGTGCGATCAGCATAATAGTTAAATAATTTTTTGTTATACCTTGCAATCAGTAAATTATAACTAAATAATTTGTATGTCATCATGTACCCATGGTTATTGTGTGCAAAGTGTATGTTGTAAGCAGTTAAAACTACATATCTGTCACAAGCTTTGAAAGGTGAATCGCTAGCCTCTTGCCTAATTTTAATGAGTTAATGTAACTTAGGATAAGTGTATTTTGTTTATGGTTCCATTGTTAAATAAAGATATTTGAAAATGAAATGAATGTAATTAAAAACGTTCCAAATCTAACCGCAATCAATGTCCAAAACTTGTCAAAAATGTACTGAAATTAGAGGTATTTTTGACA
The DNA here is from genome assembly GCA_963855955.1 of Luperina nickerlii. Lineage (NCBI taxonomy): Eukaryota > Metazoa > Arthropoda > Insecta > Lepidoptera > Noctuidae > Luperina > Luperina nickerlii. The sequence goes on along the minus strand of OY979681.1, from coordinate 10,706,292 downwards.
AATAGAGATTGAGTTCAGAATGTGAATTGCCCCTCTGTTTGTTGGTTAGGTTATACTTAGACATAGGCTTCCCCTAGTTTCTTCCACTCATCTCTATCACGACTTAATCTTTTCCATCCTTTTGGTAAGTCATCTTCCCATCTCTTGATTTGACGATATTACTCGTATGTAAGTACCTACTTGTGCGTTAAAGACTGCCTCTAGCCTCGCAACTTGCTTCCAGCCTGAGGTTCTAGGTTCCATTGCCAGGTCGTGCAGTTTTTGGGGTTTTCTTTATGGATTTTTTCAGTAGCAGCCCGAAGTCTGGATCTGTGTCCAGTTTATGATAATAAGCTTGCCCCCCAGTACGGTCAGCATCAAAGTCGATTAACAATTCAGTTTTTTTAATTTAGTTATTGAGCAAAATATTAACACTTCAGTTTTTTTTAAACTCAGTTATTGAGCAAAATATTTGTTGAAAATTGCATCGTACTTCTGCTGCAATTTTGAATAAATATTTTGCTCAATAACTGAGAATAAAAAAACTGAAGTGTTAATCGACTTTTGATGCTGACCGTACAATGACTGGCAAAATGTCACCCACATTTGTGTTGTATGTTGTATGTGGGTGTACTATACACCCACATACAACATAAAACACAAATGTGTATGTATATAAGTACACCTCTACCCAACTTTTCGGGATAACAAGGCGTTATGCTATTTTCTCCGTAAAAGTTCAAACAATGTCCTAGATACATAGCGCAGGTAAAAAGCTTTTCAGTTTTATATTATCGCATAACCCTGGGAAATATATTTGCATGATGGTGGAAAAATAAGACTGCATAGCTGAACTTTTTAGCTTAAACCTTCTTTATTTTTCAAGAATACAGGCGAAGCCAAGGCAGTGTAGATTTAGCGATGCACTTATTTACAAGATACAAGCTTTTCAATGTGTTTTTTTTTCTCTCTAAAGTGTTATTTTTCTATCTATTTTTAATGTACTTTCCGAGTGTGTTTGAAAGATTATCAATATATGGCTAGAAACCGAGAATGTATACCAAGACGACCGCGACGGTTTAAAGAGATGTATGGAAGAAAAAAATTATATTGAGCTACACCGATTAAACAAATTGGACTAATTAAAATTGAAGCCTGGCTTTGCCAGAAAGAACGATAATTAATAAAGGGCAAGATGAAAATTAATTACGGACTATTTAAGATAATCTACGCTATAATTGACTAATTATTGAGCGCTCTAACACGCAATAAGCAGGAGTTGTGATCAATAATGCTCTTTAATTGTCCGTAGGTACGGGAAGAGGCTTTTGTTCAGAAGTAACTACAGGAGGGGGGGGGGGGGTAATTACAGGTTGGTATCAGTACCGGTGTTGAATAGTAATATACGGATTGCGTTTTAATTAATGATCGGAATAGGTGTAACACAGTCAATGAACAGGATAAAGTTCTCCTGAATAATTAGAAATGCAGTGTAGGGGATCATTGAAGCTGACTGCCTATAAAATGACTGTAGAATGTTCATAATGCAAACATACCTACGACGGTATTGGGTGTAATGAGGTGATATTTTTCCAGCTAGCGAATGGAAAAAAAGCTAAAATGAATGCCCATCTGATATTACTATAAATTTACAATTACAGTAAATTACTACCTCGTTGGTTACTGGTCACTAGCGCGAGTGTGAGGTACTGGTTTCAATTCCCGGTTCAGGAAAAGTGTTATTGGATTTTTCAGCTAGAATTTTCAGTTGTCCCGGAGACTGGATTTGTGCCCGTTGCTGGTATTAGACTCGTCTCCTATTACATGGGACTTAAACATAACTCGTGAAATATGGGTATACAATAGGTACACTTCTACCAAACCCTCGGGTAATACTAAAAGTGAGATGTAATGTTATGTGACAAATACAGTATATTTTGGACTTTGTTCACTCAAACTCAAACGCAAAGCATTTATTTCAATTAAACCATGTACAGGCACTTTTGAATTGTCAAAATTAAATAGTCGGTCAGTTAGTCAGAAAGTTGAAGCTAGTTGCCCATTCCAAAACGTAGATCTCTATGTTAGAAGAACGGGCAAGAAACTCCATCGACACTCTTTTAAATCAAGATATTACAAAATCCTGGGTAGGTACATTATTCTTGTTGCTTCTATATGCGAGAACAATGTAAAAAAAACACAAATGAAGAAACAATTAAAAAATAAGATTAAAAATAAGCCTTGGCAGTTAAGAGATGACCAGTCTCAACCGACTCCGTACGACGTTCACAAACATAACGCGTGGATCAGCTTGACTAAGGCTTACCAACATGATACTGTAAGACAAGCACTGAACATTTATCGTCTCATACGTCAAACCCGCTTTCACCCGTAGGTAGGATCGCCAAAGAAACTATTTTCATAAAGAAAATATTGGAATTCCCTCCATTGCTTCATTAAAATCCAATTTCCGAATCAGTGAGTAGCATCTGACGATTAAACCTCTCTTATTACAGACGCTTGATTTCAATAAAACGATTTCGAACTTCAGTCTGTTGTAGAAACGTAAAAGAAGATCGTGAAGTACCAAAAGTACCAACTTCAGTGGATTTTCGACTTTATTTTTTAAGATTTTTTAGCTTTTCATCTCTAATAGGTACCTACTTTCATTTGATGTCATTCTCAAGCTTGGTAAAAGAAAAAAAACCTAAAACGTTCAAAAACACTGACCTCCTTACTAATAAACATTGTATAGCGTCTGTATGGTTACACAACGCTTTGTCTTCTTCTTTCGAAAGTCAAATGACTGAGGAATGAAAGAGAGAAATCGGTGTGTAACTAGTCATCTAATATAATACTTTTATTAGTAAGGGGTTTATAGTAAATACGGCTGATAAAATGCTAACAATACACTACTGGCACTCTTTAAACATTCTGAATCATTTATTTACCTATCCTGTGACTCATGAGCCATGACTGTAATAAAATCTCGCTACAATAATAATTTTCAAAGACTTTTTTGTACGGTAAAATGAAAAACAACCAACAAGGTATCAATAACTAGTTAATTATGCCACTAACTCTAAACTCAAGTTCGCGATTTTTTTAGCGCTCTAGATTTTCAACGTACTGCTTAGCGTCTAGAGTTAAAATACCAACAGTGTGTTGAAGTCCGTGCGAACGTGGTACATTATAACTTGAGTAAAAACTTAATTAACCGTGACATAGCAGACACGGCATACGCCATAGTACTAGGAGAGCATAACAATGCATGTAAAATGGCGAAAAATGCCTGCATACAATGCAGGCATTTTTGAATAGGCACATTATTATTATGAAGCGGGAATATAATGCAAGACGAGAATTACTACGCAGCGTAGCATAATTTCATATAATATTCGCACGACAGCTGTAGTATTACCGCTGCAAAAAGCTTTGCGCTAGTAAATGATTAGAAGTCCAACATATTGTAATAAAAATGGAGAAGTAAAGATCATTAATTTGCAACAGAAGCTTACGTCAAGACATTATTACATAGCAGCTATAATTTTTTTGTTTGAGTTTCTAATCCTTTGAAACAGCTTTACTGTCTTGATTTTTTTGTATCTGCATTCACTGTATTGCATTTTTATCTGCTTTCTATATTCTATGTGCGATCTGTGCGATCTTGAAACTTAGTAGATATTAAGGGTTACGGTGGATTAAACCCCAAAAATATTATAGTGAATCTAGCCGTAAGTTTGCTAATTTCCGTATTATAAAGAGCTCCGTAACATGCAATGAACCTCGTCATAAACTGTCTATGTGCAGTCAAAATTAATATTTCCCTACAATTATCGTCTGGCACGAATTCGTATAGGATAGGTACGGTCGGGAAATTAATTGTTCATCAAATTGACAAACTACTTCAATTTACCGTGTCTAGCCATTTCAAACAAATGTCGAAGAATGACAGTGGTGATTTGAATAAGTAGACAATTTAAGTTTGTTGTCAGTTTGATACCTAAACAATGAATTCCCTAGCCTTTACCTATAATTTTGGTAAGACAGAATGAGAATAGTATTCAGATACAAGTATAACAATAGACCACGATGGCTGCCTAAATAAAACCTAGACCGATTCTAGGCTTTATTTATGCATCCGTTGACGTATGTTGTTCAGTTTATTCTGGGTCTTCTAAAATAGCACATTCATGATATCTACCTAGACAAAGGACGATCGATTTTATGTATAAGGTATACAGTGCATAAAAAAAAGTTTTTTTTTTAAATTCAATTTGAAAATCAATGCTAAATTGATTTTACACAATGTTGAAAGAATTCAAACTATTAAGAAAATATTATTTTTCATTCAAATATTGAACTTCTTGCGCTTAACGCTGTTTATTACGTACCTAAAATATTATATTTGTTTAAAAATAAACTGATGTTCACGTGTTTCAGTGATCAAATTGCGAAGTTTTCGTACACACATTTTCGTTTCTAAACTTCAATTTAGTTTATAAATTGAAGTTTAACACGAAATGTTGCATTTTTTATATAAGTACTGTATTATATTATAATAATGTTGAAGCCAAATTTATTCACAAACATTTATGAATTACTAGCTTTTGCCTGCGGATTCGCCCGCGTGGAGACCTGAAATTATCCAATAGGATAGTACTGCCGGAATAAAAAGTATTAATACCTTAATCTAGTTCATGGTCTATCCGTTTGCCAAATTTCATTCCAAAGCGGTTCTGCCGTTAAGTCGTGAAAAGGTTACAGACAGACAGAATTATTTTCGCATTTATAGTATCTATTACTAGCAGCGTCCCGCGGTTTCACCTGCATAAGTGTCGATCCCGTGAGAAAATCGGGATAAATAGTAACCTATGTGGTAATCCAGGGTGTCAGCTACCTCCATACCAAATTTTATCAAATTGGTCCAGCCCTTTGTGCGTGAAGAAGTAACAAACATACAAACACACTCACAAACTTTCGCCTTTATAATATTAGTGTGAAGTGTGATAGTATGGAAATTTGTATAGCGGTGAAAGTAGAGAAATTAGAACATTTTGTGAGAATTATTTCACATAATACAAAAGGATACGCAAAAGATAAATGTATACGCCGATATTAAAAATATTATTTTAATATCTTTAGTAAAAGCTTCTAATTATCCAACAATTATAATCCAATCAAAATTTTGACAATAAAAGTGCCTCTAGCATCATTTCAACGTACTCCTCAATCTACGAACATAATCACTGAACTTTATTCGCCAAAGCCAATTAACGTTGGCTAGAACTGTGCTAGATTCCAGACTATTCGTGCGTCTAACATAAATAATATGTAGGTACTGAAACAATTGAACTCCACCTACATTAGCTTTTCTGTGACATTTTCACAACACTAAACGTAAAGAAGCAAAATAATACCCCACTTAAGTACAGTAGGGATGTACGTTGCTATGAAGACAACAATGCTAGGAATGCTTTCAGCACTTATTCCATGCAAAAATACCTACCTAACTGGCGGGGAATTGCGTAAAGTATATAAAATGGCAACCGATCGCAATGCCTTTAATTTTGTCGTCCATTGCTTTATAGATTTTAAAAATTGGTCTGCTCAACAACGTAAATAACGCAATGAACGTAGCTGAACTGTCAAAATGAAAGGCATCGATCGACTGCCGTGTTATGCGTGTTACGCAATTACAATGCGTGCCACGAAAGAAGAGACTTGACACACCACGTGGTTTGACATACGCAGTACACGATTTTAGGTATCTTTGGCGGTATGAGGTCTGAGTGCGGGACGGGACCGGACGTCATAGGGGCGGCGGAAAAAGGCGGGGGAGGCGGGGTCAAGTCTCTTCTTTCGTGGCACGCATTGTACCTCGTGGGTTCTGTGTATTAGATATGTTATGTTCTTAATGATTTGGTACTATATTTATTTAAAAATAAAAGACTACGTCATCAAGTATTCTACTGTGTATCGATCTAACGGTAATCGCGTGAGATTTTTGTCGAAACAAAAGCGAAAAGTAGGTACTTTAAAAACTTGAAATGACGCACCAAAATGATATTTTAGTAAACAAAGGAAAGTTTACCTTTCTGTTAGAAACTCTGTCTGTCTGTTTAATTAGTCCAGCCATCCGTAAGCTAAAAAATGTTAGTTCCTTACTTCGCTCTCAAAAAAATACGTGTAACATTTTTCCGCTCCAATTTTCCTCGCCATAAATTGAAGAATATTTCAAGCTCATCGACGTTATTTATGTCTTTTGTAACATCGAAGAATACATCACTTTGTATAGGTAATGCTTACTGACATAAAACGAGTATAGAGTAAAAACGCGGTGTAATGCTTCAAGAATACATTTTAGTATTTTATTATGTCGCAATAATGTACGCAAGAATCGTGAGTAAAACATTTAGCCGTTTAATTTAATTACTACATTAATGATATTCGTCGAAGTGGATGGTTTAACTGTTTTTATGGATGAATAATGTAATGAATTAGGCGTGACATATTGCTACAGACTCCCAGAGGCTTTAGTCGTTCGAAAACAGGCTATTTCCTAGAAATAATGGTTATAGAATTACCACTAGTAAAGTTACCTAATTGATGGGAACGATTTTTTTACAGGTGCCTAAGTTTTTTTCACATAGATTGTGTTTTTGTAGACAGAGGCTTGCGGGTTTAGTAATTTTTCACTGCAAATGGACCAAGGTAAGGCAAGCGTCCGAAAATTGTGAGATAAGTTTGTAGGGTCACGATTTATGTTGCTATTTGCCTTATAAGTAGAGAGACATTGGTCCTAGGGGAACCTTACATTTTTTTTGTTTATTTAACATTTATTAAACTTAAAAAATTGTGTGGGTGGCTGCCTGAAGACGGGCGTCGTCACCTAGACAGGCCTAAGACATGCTGGCGTGACGACCTGGACTAGTTCTTGACTTATAAGGGGAACCTTTGCCCAGCAGTGGGATAAAATAGGTGAAAAGAAAAAAAAGTATTTGAGTCATACTGAATACCGTTGTAAGATATAACAATATATTCATATTAATTAACTCAAATATCAGGGGATCATTTTACTTGACACATGTAATAAAAGGTGGCTTAATAGGTACCCACGATGAGATAACAACGGCTTAGGATCAGCAAGAAACAAAAGGGGACTTTAACAAGCAGTCTTGTTGATATTAATTGATTTGATCACAGTTCAAAGCATTTACTCCTTCTAGGGCTAATACCTAATATCTTTACATAAGAGCCTAAAATTATCGATAACACAAATTATATACTAATGTTGTATAAACATCTATGTAGGTCATATGAAATGTTCGGTATGTAGGTTAATAAAGTGAAGAGTTTAATATTTAAAGGCCAAACCAGTAGAATAGATAGGTAATATGTATGTTTAATCAGAATAATTATGAAGTAATTTTAGGGGTGAACTCGCACAATAATTTACTTAACTGTCATGAAATATAAATTACTCATGCGAGGAAAGATTATTTAACAGTTTAGCTAAATGTAGGTGTCTAACCAAGGGTATCATGGGTTGAGGAGGTCAGATAGGCAGCCGCTTCATATAAATACAGTACCCAGCGATAAATATTGCACATTGACCTTTGGAAAGAGACTATCGGCTAATTTCGACTTCGTAGAGCGTTATCTCTGTTGCACGAAATACAAACAGTCCGGTATCTATTAGGAGCTGTTAAAACAATCATGATTTGCTTCTTTTGATAATTATTTTTATTCTTTGTATAAAATACAAAAAAGGTAAAGGTCGATGTGCAATATTTATCGCCGGGTACTGTAACCCGGTTACACTGGAAACCGACCCCAACGTAGTTGGGAATAGGCTAGGCAGATGATTATGATAAGTTTAGCAAAATATACTCATATATATTTTGAGTTTTTCTTTGAAATAAAATAAATATCATAAACCGAAAACGTAGTTTGTCTAGAGTCTTCAACAAAAACCAAGATAAGTTTCTTTCTGGGTAATCCCAGAAAGAAACTTATCTTGGTTAGGGGTTGGGTGGTTAGTACCTATTGGTACTAAAGAATTTTACGGCATATCTAATCTCGGAAAGTTAATTAAAAAAGATTCAAGATTTCTCGACTTTGTTAAAACATTATTCTCTAGCAACTGTTATATTAATTGTCTACTTTCCCGGAAAGATACTGTAAAACAAAAGCCAGTGTAAAAAAATGAAGAACCGGTTTTCTATTCTTGGTTCTTGGTTTTCTTTCTTGTACACTTTGCAGCCCTTGAATGGTACCCGTGATGGTTACAAATCGTTAACGCTTACTACAGCCATTCTTTTAATGGAATAAAAGAAACGTTAATTCACTACAGAACAAACATTACAACAGGATGAAAGAGACTAAAAACAAACTTAAATGGAATGTGTAAGTGATGTGTTTTTTGTCAGCTCATTGAAAGTACAGGAAATGAGACCAATTATTTAAATCATTTTATTTTAATTAAGCCGCGCGACCGATCGGGCCCACTCAGCAATAAAAAAAACCTAAGTTTGGTAAACAAATATTCTAACTTAGGAAAACACAAGAGACACAAAGTTATACGTAAAGTGTTGACATAGGTAAATGAGATTATTCATTTACTATTAACCTAATATTAATAGGTTAATATAATTAAGTCGAAAGCGTCATTCTCTAAGTACATATCTTGATTTCATGAAATCATGACATTTGATTTGAGGTCAATTCTATCTTCAGGAGTTGTATTGCTGATTCTAATGATTATAATTCTGTAAAACCATATTTGTTACGGTCGCGAATCATATTCTAATCAACATACAACCTGATACAGTCCTGCAAATTGCAAAAAACGTAAGTAAATTTGAATTTAACGGGCTAACTTAGCGCATCCCCCTTAAGTTCTATTTACAACATAGTCCACGCCAAGAAAACGAGTGGATCTGTCTCCTTAAAATCTCATTTTGCATCCATTAAAAACGTTAACTAGTTTCTCGTGTAAGGCTGTTTTACTGCAGTTAAATTACTTAGGAACATTGTAGAAACATTGCCTCAGTAAAAGCTCAACATAAACTTCAATCCCTACGAGCAAGTAAAAGTTAATAGGTAGGTAGCTTAGGTACGGACGCCAGCACATCAAGCTACTACAATATGTCAAATTTCTTTATTAGATTTTCAACTTTTTCGCTAAAGCATAAGGTTCAAAGTTGATTGGGATAATTTGATAGTTTCAGGTAGTTTGATGTGCTGGCGTCTGTACTTTGTTAACTTAAAAATATAAAGGGCGAAATCTTTTTAATAGACTTAACCACAACAATATCACATCTATTTTGATACCCAGTCCTTGGTATAAAGAAAACTCACGCGACTAAATCTCTTACCGTGAGATTTCTACTAGGTCTGAGACTGAAATAACCTTCAATATCTCCAGACAAACAGATTTCCCCTCAAGGAAAAAGGGTTTTGAGAAAAAAAAAACCATTTAACTTCGATGATACTAAACTGCACTGCTTTATAGCAGTTAAATGAAGTCGAAGTAAAATGGTCAACAAAAATACACACTACACAGCTTGGTATAGATGACAGAAGGGAAAAAGACGCATGGTCACTTAAGTATACCTATTATGCGCTTTTATAATTTCTAACGTGATGATTTTATCGAGGACGTGTACGTTATATAGATCTAACATTATCGTGGACACGATAATATCGTCACATTATAAAAGCGTCAGTATAATATCAAAAGTAGTGGAAGACCCCTCTGAAAGCACAGAAATCTGACCAATTCTAGACCATTAACAAAAACAGTTCGAACCGAAAGGGGAATTCCAACCAATGCATTAAACACTACTTTAGCACCACATATTTATATTTAGCACAGAGTTATCTGCAGGGAATTTCGGAGTTATATGCAACCGCTTCACTATAACCAAAAAGCTCGTGCCTTTAAAGATGTATAGTTATGATCTATGACCTTCTCGCTTCCGGTAATGTATGACAAGAGCGTTAAACGTAGGCTTAAGGGGAGCCACAATTGTGCGAATTGTGCAATTGTTGCGTGGTCATGATCGTATTCAAAGTTGAACAACAAAGCCGACCCGAATATATGTATAACTAACTATACAATACATTCGATTTTCATTCGACTCACTTCAACGAACACTCCGTGCGGCATCTACCCACGCTTAATAATTTTCTGGTCGGCTCCGCACAATTCGAGGTAAGCCGAGCGGCTTATTCCCGAACATTTACCTAAATTATATTCGATATTGCCTCCCAGCTAAAGTCATGGTCGACCCGAACATTGATGTACCAGCCCTGAGGAATCATGAGGACACCTCAAAGGGTTCCAAAGAATGGCAAAAGTGTTTTAATACAGAAAATTCTTATTTTCGTGTTGATAAAGATCGTCCACTAAACTGTTTCCAAAGATGACAATAGGTTAAATTGCCAGACTAGAAGGCGTGTAATCTTAATGCAAAAGAGCCTTTTTGTAACAGCTTTTCTTAATTTATTAGCACAGTGTTACGTGATCGTTCAGGACTAAAGCTTGAATCTAATACCCACATAACTACGTAAGTGAGTCTTTCAAAGAATATAATAGAATACTCTTTGTTATGTACTCCATAAAGCTACGCACACTGGGCATTGGACGATCAGACTGGTTATAACTCATTGGCTGGCTTATATTTTTACCATGGCCTAAAGGATTGATAAAGAGTTCTATTCGTACCAAATTTTCGTATTCGTAAGCAGGACAGAGTATCATTTAAGGCGTTATTGTCATTTGACAGTCTAGAAAATCTTTGCAAAATACGAGATAATCACTTTATTTAATCAGAAACCAAAGAAATTTATTTTCCATTTGGAACCATCAGTAAACATTCTACGATCTCGCCAAAGATCTCGCCAAAATAGAACCAGCATTCAACTTCTGCTCGCCTCTGCAAAATGTGTAATCTGCAATTCATGTACAAATTACCAAGTCTGAACTTCCTATTGTGTTTAAAATAAACTGACTTTGTAGTTTACATAATCAAAAGTTTTATAACCAAAACTATTATTTTATTGTGAGCTCCCACTGCGGTTTTAATTTTAGTTGGTCATGACACTTTTTCGACCGCATTAATTTTTATACTCTCTAATGTTACTTGTTGTTGCTGAGGGGTCCGTGGATAAATAATAACAGCCGCACAGGTCGATCAATCAGGTTAAGAGACCCCTCCGTGCCTCGGAACGTTGGTCCCGGCTGTCATTCGTGGATCTTTGACAGTCGTTACGAGTAGTCAGAAGCCCGAAAGTCTGACAACCAGTCTTACCAAGGGGTATCGTATTACCCAGTAACTGGGCTCTGGAGGTCAGATAAGCAGTCGCTCCATGTAAAATAGTGGTATTCAGCTGCATCCGGTTAGACTGGAAGCCGACCCCAACATAGTTTGGAAAAGGCTAGGCAGATGATGACTCTCTAATGTTACTTCTGCACAGCAGGTATTGCAGCTGAATCCCAAAAGTCTGACAATCAATATTACCAAGGGGCACGGTGTTACCCAGTAACTGGGTTGTGGGGTCAGAGGCAGTCGTTCCATGTAAAATAGGTAGGTACTGGTATTCAGCTGCAACTGGTAAGACTGGAAACCGACCCCAACATAATTGGAAAAAAGCTAGGCAGATTGATTGATCTTTCTAATGTTAATATTGGGTGTACCGGAAAGTTCTGTCGGTTTTGGTAGTACATAGAAATTTTTCGAATTTTTCTCTATACCAATACGTTAAAAGTATTGAATAATATTGCGTCATAATTTCTGGGTTACGGACTTGCAATACACGAATTGCGCAATAATTTGTCATTCACTTCTGAGTAGCCGCAGTGTCAAAATGAGTGCCAACGATAAAGTTCATTTGAGGCATTGTATACTTTATGAGTTCCAGAAGGGAAGTCACGCTGCTACAGCCTGTAGAAATTTGTGTAGTGTCTTTGGACTCGAGTGTGTATCTGAACGTACATGTCAAAGATGGTTTGAGAAATTCAGAAAAGGGGATTTAAGTATTAACCACGAACCTCGTTCTGGAAGACCATCTTTAATTGATGACGGCGTTTTGGAAGCGATTCTACAAAAAGATCCATTTACCAGAAGGTAGTAGAAAAACAGGGACAATATGTAATTGATTAAAATATAAATAGTTAAGAATTAACCACAAAAATTAAAAAAAAAACCCATGAAATCTAATCTTTAATTATATTTTTCGTTTCAACGATGTCGTAATTATATTGCTTGATAGGCCCAAGTAAAGGCTCCTTCAAACAGGCGCGACACGCGATAAAATCGCGCGCGACACAAAGGCACAGCAAGTCGCGCAATGAGCGGTGCCTTTATGTCGCGCGCGATTTTATCGCATGTCGCGCTTGTTTGTAGGAGCCTTAACACTTAATTAAAGTTTACACTTACCCCCAAATGTAAAGTCCAACTTTATAGCCTGTTTATACAAACGTGAAAAGCCATTACGAAAACTGCTGAACGACATATGGGTCTAACAAGATCAACAATTCAGTACAACAAAGTTAGGTTCTTGACGGTCTCGAACTCTCTTACCGTCGACATAGTACCCTATCCAGGTAGGATAAGATACATTGTGGGCATACAGCCATACGCGAAATTGACCCGAAATTTCATGAAATTTCATACATTTCGTAACTGAATTAGATATGTAAGGACTGGGCGTAGGCGTAAGGCACCTTTAAAATAAATGAAGGTATGTGTATTGGAGCTATTGAACTGTAAAATGAAAATATTTCGTGACATGTCGGGTAATATTAAAATTTCATATCCTGAGCTTACATAAAATACCTTCCCTTGAAAATCTTCAGCTTCATAAATGTGTATAAAATAAAGGATATGTGCGGCTTTTCTCACATTTATACATAGATATGCGTATCTTCAGAGAGATCCAAAAAGGTGCTATTTAAACTGCCAAATATAGCCATATTTGGCAGTTTAAATAGCACCTTTTTGGATCCACCAAGGGATCGAACCCCACAGTGACACCAGTCGAGTCATACCCAAAATGTGCACATGATTAAAACAAATACCGTATACTATCTTAAAAGCATGTAATGTAAAACTACTGTAACTTGTTGAAAAACATTGCTAACACCTAAGTTTAGAAGTGAAAGTTGCATAACTAAACTAAATAGCCTAAAAGCCGGTAAAATATCCAATATAATATGACGTCACTCGTCCAATCAGACAATACTCGTGTAGGCGCAATATCCTCTCTACTCCCCAAAGTAACGTTTAGTCTCATAAATATCAATACAATCCACTTAAGTTAAATCAGAGTTATATAAATCACTACAGTTAACTAAGTAACTTTCTAGAAAAAAGTAAGGGTTACTTACTGAATGAGTTTGATCGCAGTTGCGTGGGCACAGGTGGGCATAGCACGTCACTGCCAAGGCTGCTGACACTGACGACATCCCGAAGTTCACCGAGCGATGACGAACGGAGTGTAGGAAGCGAAAAATTCACCTCTTTCGTCCTATAACAAAAATAAAACAATAACACTAAAAATAAAACAATCGCATACAAAAGAATAAATCAGCTTGAAAATTCTCCAGAATTTTGACGAGTGAAGTGGAATTGCGTCTAGTATCAAAGGAAAACTTTTTTATTCGAACAGAAGTTGCCGTTTCGCACATAAACGTAGAGAGCGATTCGCTCATTAATTAAGACATAAAAATAAAGGTGGAACGTTGGAAATACAAACGACTGTGTAATGGCGGTCTTCTGCAAATTTTCCTGTATTTATTAATGGCTTACCTAATATGAAATGTTCTAGAACGTTATATAATTATACGTGGGACACATAGAAAGTTATCGAAAATTAAAAAAATGTTTTATAGGTATCTACCTATAGGTACCTATAAAACATTTTTTTTTAATTTTCGAATTTTTTTTATTAAATGTTTTCAAAGTACTATCCACTAGCCTCTATACAAAGTTTCATGCGTCTGAACCAGTTTTCGAAACACTTTTTCCAGTCCGCGCTTCGTTTCTGGATCGTATTGATTAATCCAAGGCTCATCACCTGTAATGATGTCGTAAACACGCCGAGACGAGTCTGCTTCAAATTTTTTGTCATATCACGGCACCATTCCACCCAGGCTTGCTTCAGAGCATCGGTGAGGTTGCGCCACCCAGCGTGAAACTATCCTCCTCACGCGAAGATGCACGTGTAGAATTTCGTGAAGGCTTTCCGATCCAATCTGCAGTATGTGCTGAATCTCTTGATACGTAACACGCCTATTGTCTTGGATTACATTTTTCACTGCTAGCACGTTTTCTTCTCTAAGAGCCGTCAAAGGGCGACCACTTCTTTCTTCATCCCCCAAAGTTAGTCGACCGCACTTGAACTCGTTATACCAATGATATACGATTGCCTTAGAAGAGCCTTCATCCATGAATGCCATTTGAAGTCTATCGTACGATTCGTCCGGTTTCCGGCGACATTTGAAATCGTAAAAAATCATAGCGCGAAAATGTTCCCCGCGGCGCAGGTCCATTTTTTTATGAGACACGATAATTCAAATTAGCTCGCAAACAATGTGGAGGGAAATTTTGAAATTGGAATATACCTATTTTTACTTACAAATAATCATAATTTCACAATAGATTATAACTGGCCAGTCTCTCATACATAAAAACTTTTTTCGCAATACTTTCTTAGTGGCCTGGTACGTATTCAATTACTACCTTGAGGTGTTACGATACAACTGGTACTTATGTTGACAATTACGGAGGTTTACGGGCTATAATTAATTACTCGTAAGTCAATTGCCGACGACAGTCTAGAAGGGTGTCAGAAGCCCTTGACCGGATCACTTTAAGATTTAAGATTCTAGACCGACTACCAAAATCTCTCTACCAATAATAAAAAAACCCTATATTCATTTTTGTTTTAATTGAATTATGTAAGAGTTGTGTTTATGTAGAATTATAAAATAAACATAGCGAGATTTTTAGATTGAAAATCCGGGAAATCATATGAGCAATGGAGTGAAAAGAAAACAGCATCACCTGTATCACTGAAGAAGAAAAGTTTGCTCTTTTTCACAGTAAATATGATATGAAGTGAAAGAAAAGTTTAAAAGGGATGTAACTTATACCTTGATGTAGTTTCTAGAACTCTTGAACTAAGTTTATTAGCCTTTGAGTTAAGACCTTCTAGGGATCTAATATCGGTAAAATTAAACTGGATTATCGCCTGACTAGAGCAAATTATTTTTTAATTAACTATCAATTTCCGTAGTAGTGTAGTGCCTTTGAGTGATGAGACTGTAATCACTTTACTATTATGTGCCGATAGATTTTGTGATAATTTATACGCCTGTGAAGTTTGTTCATACATTACGTAATTATTTTTTTACCAAATGTATGTAGTGCGTTCCCAATATGATGGCATTAGGCAGAAAAAAATTATTATATATTTATGAACTTTTTAATTTCGGTAAGTAGGTATAATAAAGGTAAGTAGGTATAAAAAAGGCTTGGCTGTCATCCCATGGTAAACTTGTTATCTATTTTGCAAATATTTGAAACTTTAGTAACATTCTTAATTTTCTAATTAAGAATGTCAATACAAAACCAACAACAATGATTCAATATAGTAACATAATAACTACCTACATATTATTGGATTTCGTTTTCCTTTAGAGCACGTAAATACGTCCTGATAGAGGTCCTGCGCATGATCTCTCCCCGGTCATGTCGGATTGCCGTCCCATCGGACTATGAGAGTATACGAACAGAGAGTACAACTGTGTTTGCGCACACACTTGTGCACTATGTTATCTCCTGCGTACCTGGCTAATCTCCGTTGATATTGGCCAAAATGATTGATATTGGCTCCGTTGAAATCGGCCGGGAGGCTATTAACATTTAGATATTATGACAAGTTTCATTGCGTCATTATTACATTATGAATAGTACGACATCCGATTTATCCGTGGTCTAGACATTACATTTGAAAACAATCGTGTTATGGTGTTAGAGCTTTTTATATAACTTCTATATTGTTTTTAGATGAAATACAAAAGCCACTCTGAAATTGAGGTGGGCAGGACACTTGGCTTGTCGTGGTGGAAGGAGCGTTGGCGAACCAATAGTCTTTAGGAGATCGCGTGGAAGACCTGGATGACACTCGCACAGGCCAGGGAAGCATTCCACAAAAGGAAGACGACCCATACTCTGCAGTTGGTGAAACACTGCTGATGCTAATGAATATGATTAAAGGAATTTATAGGATCATGAGCTTTGTTTGTTTTTTTATACTTATAATATTATCAACTACTTTGTAACAAACAGTTAGAACGCAATTGGCACTCTCTCATTGGTGCGTACAAATGCAAACATTATTTAAGTATTCAAATCTGGGCACCAACTAGTTAAAATTCATACATAATTTAGTCTAATGAATCAAAGTCACCCATTTGGCGACATATTTTAATTAAGTACCGTCGACACGATAGAACAAAAGTTTTGAGGCGTGTGAAATACTGTTCTGCATAATATGTACTTAACAACTACGCTAGAACATGTTTGAATTTGGAAGTAGGTACTAAGTTTGAATTTAGGTACTATTAGGCCTAGTCCGCACTGCGATATTTCACCGCGCGATTTTTTTTTCGTAATTCTGTAACACGTTCAATAATATGGAACTAGCCGCACTGACGTTATAAAATTCGCGCGGAAAAAAAATCTGTGATTTGATGCAAATTGAACGCGATTTATTCCCGCGCGAATGTTTTGTGCAATAGTAAGTAGTATGACTATGGCTGCACTGCGGAAAAAAATTCGCGCGTTTCTCTCAGTCGTGCACTGACAACGGCATTGATAAGATGTCGCGCGCTTCGTCTTCCGCCCGATCGGCAGGCGAGCAGGAGTTAGCAGAAAATGACATTGAAATAGAAGAATTAATCAATCTGATGCACAGGAGACCTCCCCTGTGGGACAAATTTGAAAGTATTGAAAGCAAGATTGTGGGAGGAAATATACAAACAGATATATTTAGTAGTATCAGATAAATCAAAATGTTTCTGATGTCCATTACACGTTCGTCTCAGCCGGGAACAGCATCGAACTGACAAAAATCGCACGAAATTTTACTCGCGGTGCGTACTAGGCGTGATTTCGAGCACGAAATATAAGTCGCGAGGATAAAAATCGCGCGGTGAAATATCGCAGTGCGGACTAGGCCTTAAAACTGACAGACGTTGTCCTATCCAAACAATAGTTCATTCAGAAAGAAAAATTGGAGGAAATTCCAGGACAATTTTTCCGGGAATTTTCTCTAATTTTTCTTTTCATAATAATCTGTTTCGGAAACATTTGAAAACATCAAATAGCCAAATCAGTTCAGCCGATCCTAAGTGATCCGCTTACCAATGAAGCTCATTTCATTATTATTTATACATAACAGATGTGCTGTCATTTGTTTTTTGGGGGCAGGCTGAAATAATTATGTCTTTGCCTTCCGTCTTTGTGTTTTAAGGAAGTAGGTCAAAAGACAGAAGAACCATGTTGAGGACAAGATACGAAAAGGAAACGAAACATAATCCATGAAAACTCGTGGACTCGTGAACTTGAAGATGGTTGCTTTCATGATTGTATACAACAAGTATAAGATAAATGTGTTATATTTCGGGCTCCCTCCGCAGCTGCCCCACTAAAAGGAGGCACGTCCTTTATCTAGCCGTCCTAAAATAAACATTCACAGTGTACAAAGCATTAATCTTAGTCGGCTTTGCATTAATTTACATTATTTGTATCTTTTAAAATTCAACGAAAAATAACTTTGTTGCAGGAATATTTTATCCGAAAAGATTATTTTGCATGAAATAATAAACGCCTACATATTGTTTGTCAGGAAAGAGAGAGTAAAAGGCTTTTTAATTTGCTTTAAAATTAAGTATAAAAAAATATCTTGCTGACAGACTAATCTTTTTGACACGCAAGCTATTTTTGTGTACCTGATTAACACATGAAAAAGAGCAATATTGTGTAGATTCTATTCATGTTACTTAATAGCCCACGGCGAAAATTATGTTTCTCATTTTTATTGTTTAATTTCGCCGTTGGAATAGGCAATTTTCTACTAGTAAAATTATGACTTGATGTTTTCTTTTGTTATAGATCTGACGATAAAAGGATATAATTGACGACTATTTTCGGTATTAAAATCTCAGGAATAATACCGAAATAGAACAAGGAGTGTTTACGCACATAATTGAAACATTCTTCGGATTTGAACAGCAGTTTATTTTTTCTTTAATTACAAAGGCGGGAAGACGCCGTTCCCGACATGACAGTTCCGAGAGACAATCAGAAAGAAAAAGTAAATCTATGAATAGTGTTGCCACTAATGGAGCACAGATTATCAAAATGTCTTCAATGAGAAGTAGGCTCGTACAAGGAGCAATTACTTGGGTCTTGGTTTGAACTTTTCTTTGAGGCCTAATTCACCCTCCAAGAGTGTTCCTGATGTGCACAGTGCCCCTACACTGTGTACATCAGGAACACTCCCCTGGCATGCCATGAGCCCCTGCTCATGACTAAACGATTACAGCCGAAGGGGTCCATCAAAGCTTAAGCTACGCTTGCAGCGGTCGGTTCGTGCATACCATGCATTACACATCGAGACCCCTCCATGTCTCGGAAAGCACTTTTAGTCGTTGGTCTCGGCTGCCATTCGCAGATCTTTGACAGTCGTTACAGGTAGTAAGGAGCCCTAAAGTCTGACAACTAGTCTTAACAAGGAGTATCGTGTTAGACAGTACCTGGATTGTGGAGGTCAGGTATGGCAGTCGCTTCATGTAAAATACTGGTATTCAGCTGCATCCGGTCAGACCGGAAGCCTGTCTCAATTTCGTTTGGAAAAGGCTAGGCCGATTGTTATTGTAGTGCAATACGTTGTGTTATTCTCGTAACCTGTGTGGATTCTCGTAACTTGTGTGGTACCGCACAGACTGGACCCAACATGCTGCTTTGCCCTGCTGTGCCTACGATGCAGCTGTACCTTTCGCGTCTGCATCACTCCACGACAACTGAGGAAGTTGTGCAGTATTTGAAGGTGAAGACCAACTGGACTCTGAGGGTCGAAAGGTTGGAATCGCGTCACAACATCATCTTTAAGTCATTCATGGTACGAGTTCCAACCCAACATCTACAGACCTGTCTGAAAGAGGACTTTTGGCTGAAAGGTGTCGTATATCGACGTTTCCGAGGATGGTTACGCGACACCACGCAGCGAAACACGACGCCGACAACGTTACGTGTATAGTCATAGTTTTAAGGTTTTTTTAATATGTATTAGTTTATTATTGTATAAGATTATCTTGTGTATTTTATCTATGGGCCTTAGTTGCCTGATAATAAAATGATTATTATTATTAATACGCTTTTGATTGACGTTATAATTTTACAATAGAAAATTATGTCAACAGTTTCCAACAACTTATCTACAATCAGCCTGTGTGGACAATCAATCGCATTATATAAAGGAATATGTAGAAAATCATCAACAGCGAAACCGAACATGAATGACATCCATTGTCTATGTACCTCCACAACTCTATTGTCAGTCGGTTTGTTTCGCTTGATTGACATTTCACAGTTTTGAGAGTATATTGTTGTTTTCAAAAGCGCTTTGCAGTAGTAACTTTATTTTGTACTAGCAGAATGGAATATTTTGTAAAATAATATTGCTTCCGAAAAACAAATTAACTTCCGACGATCTGTGGTTGAACGTTATACTAACTAAGCTGTGTTAAAATGAATTACCGAAAAATTAACACAAAACTACGGAAAAAAAAAATTTGAATTTAACTATATAAAATGATCTTATTCAAATTACAATTCTACGAAAAATTATCTGTACTTTCAAATAATAAATTAATTTCCAAACTAAAATACTAAGTTTCCGAAAACATATTTATGAACGAGCTCGGGGTGCCCACCCCGAGCTTAGGTTTGGTTAGGTTACTTTAAACCCTTTACGTAGAAATAGGAGCCCCGCGAAGCGGGGCTACGTCGACATAGAATGCAAGAACGAGCGTATGAGAATTAGAGTGATTGATTAGAGACTCATAGTTTTCAGTAGAACGTAATTTAAGCTGGTAGAAAAGTAGGTATATATAGCAATAAACAATCATGTTTATTTTTCGAAGATTTCAGTATCTCATTCGGTCGTTTCGTCATTTTTATTTGGACAAAAGTAGTCAGAAAGTTAGTATTTTAGACAGTAGATTTAATATTTTAAGGAAGGACAATTCTTATTTTTTTGTCGGAGCTTTTATTACTACCAGAATATTTTTATAAAATAATTCGGCTTTTGTTTTTTGTTATATTTTTATGACAATACTGGGTTTTTCTGTTAGGTATTTTTTATTAAGATGTTGTATTTAAAATATGTACAGTCGAGAAATGAGAGGGTTGAGTTCCGCTGGCTCAATTTTTACTTACAAAAATTTGCCTTTTCGGTCCTCGAGTGCAAACACCTATAAAATTATGCTACATTTTAATTTTAATCCCTCGACCTTTCTGTATAGCACTCTAAGCATTATAATCATCCGTGTTATGCCTGTATTTATACTATATACTTATTAATTCGTCCTAGTAAGTACTGTGTTGGTTGATACCAACAGTACTTATTAGGATTACTTGATAGTAAGACAGTTGATTTACTCGAATCTAATGAACACTTTTGACAAAATTGGTACAATCATTAGTAGGATATAAAGGGTGGCATCGACGTGCAACCTTGGATTCTGTGCACGATTCTGAACCCCCCTGTGGTGAAATATATTTCGCCGGTTCTTAAACAAAATACATTTCAACCGCGTAGGTATTGCGCTTTTTTATGAAACAGGTGATTTTTTTATTGATAACCGACAAAATATATAAGTCAATGGTTAAGAATCACGTGCAGAAAACATGGTTATAGTTTGCGCGTAAATGTCCCAGCCACCGTGTATATAGTTTTTTAATGGGCACGTGAGTATTTTAAAAACATTACACTATACATTTTAATCCATTTTTGCATTGTGTTTTTGTAATACTTTCCTACAAGGTTTAATTTAGGAAAAAGTGAGTTAATGGTTCTGTGTGTGGGAGGGTGCAAACAACTCATTTCAAACAAAACACTCTTACACCTTGATAGGATTTTCGTACGTGGTTCGATTGTTCTACTCGTATTTTCAAACTCGATTCGGACATTGTCTTCAGTTAAAAATAAGTTTATTAAATAAATTGGTAGATTTATTTTGGGCAATTTTATATATCTAGGTGTTTTCCTCATTTTTCTAGTAAAACAAGAAGCAATCAATCAACAGTAGATCGGTGTCATCCAAAACCACGTGTTGCGTATCGGGTGACAAAATCACGATTGATAGTCTGTCGTATTTTTGTAGCAACAGATTTTTCCTGCAAAACATTTCAGAAAAAGCTATCGCACGGGAATAGTGGCATTACGTTAGTGTCCATTTATGTTCTTGGTAAGAAAATTGAAGTTTTCTGTTTATACGTTTGTCGGTCCCATGTTGCGATTTAAGATGCATTAAAAAAAAACTTTGTGCTTTATTATAGTATTATGAAGGAGTGTAATCGCAAATCGGCAAACGTAAGGTAGGATCCCCTCGGGCTAGGTGAAGCGACGATCTTCGCAGGATGGCTAGTAGCTGGATGAGAGTAAAGAAAGAAAGAAAGAAAGAAAGAAAATACGTTTATTTGCGGCAAACATGACGCATAAATATAAAAACACAAACAACAGAAAAGCAAAAATAACAATTTGGGAGAAAGTATGCGTCACATCTACGCAAAATGGCCAACGCTCAGCATAATGCTAATACCCTATCCGAAATAGAGCCCCAGCGCTGGTTTTCTGCGACAGTCGGTGATTGACGTGATGACGTCAGTCAGTGCAGCATACGATTAGATATAAATAAAAACAACAATCAAAATAAGAAATAAAAATATACATTACAAAAAGTGGTATGAACATGAAATATATCAAATGGTAACATTCCGGGCAACGACTTGCGCCGCCGGTTATTAATAAGAGTTGCCGAGAATCGAGCTAATGAGAGACCAATGTCCAGCAGTGGACTACTCTAGGCTAATGATTATGATGAGTGAGTGTAAGGGCCATTACAAACAAAAGTGCTAGGTTACTATAAGCACATATGCACAGTTTTACGTCACGTATTTATGACCAGCCAGCGCAAATTCTAGATTTGAAAACAAGTTTAATGTCACATTATATCACTTGAATACGCTTTATGGCTTTGATTCTAGTTTACGATGAAAACTTATATACGGTCAATGGTTTAATGATTTAAGAGCGTTTACCCTTATTTTTCGAAATGAATGAACCGACTTTAATAAAACTTCATACGCATAATTTTAAATTTTCGATACTAACAGAGATTTCTAGTTATCTTTTATTAAATAAGATATTTCGTTCATAAAAATCGGTCCAACCGTTCTTGAGTTATAAATAGTGTAACTAACCCGACTTTGTTTTATTTATATAGATAGATAGATATGAACTCACGCCTTCCTCTCAGTAGACAGAAACTACGGAACGTTACCTATACGAACGATATTTACATACTCCTTTTGCTTCGTTTACGTTCTTACATGTGGTGGTGCTATTTATTCACACAATAGATAAAAGAAACGGAATCACCAGAAATATACTGGCTGACTGTAAAATACCGTTTTAAGGCTTCTTCAAACAGGCGCGACACGCGATAAAAGCGCGCGCGACACAAAGGCAGTCGCACAACGGGCGGTGCCTTTGTGTCGCGCGCGATTATATCGCGTGTCGCGCCTGTTTGTAGGAGCCTTAATTTACTAAAAATTTCTATCTTTGGTAAGAAGACGATCATGTCAGTAAGACTGGACTCTTGTGAGAAAAGTGTTTGAATTTGTTGTCTAATTTTATATTTAATTAACTCAACTGGCAGATTGCCGTTTTCTGTTAAAGTAAAATTAAATAAATAAATTTTAAATGAATGTAAGCTGAAAGCATTTTTACAATAGGTACTTACATATAGCACGGCGCGGAGATATCATGAGGTGGGTACACGAGGATCGGGGGGGACGGCACGGGGGAGGGGCTATTCTTGCGTCTGCGCGCCACGAACACGCCCGCCATCACAATCAACAACACTAGAGCTGCGCTCGCGCCACCCAACGCTACCAACGCTGCCTCTGTGGATAAAACACCGTATTAGGATAAACATATGACTCCACTTCTCTTATATATGCCCTTGACCTTGGCTCGAGCTGGACCGCGCCAGTAGTAGCGCGTGCAGTAGTATTAAATTCGTCCCTAAATAATCAAAATCCAATCCAGCCTTTCGTACTTAAACGTAGCTTATATCATATGATAAATATTGGCTAGTAAGTCAGGTGATAGCAGGGATGGTTGCCCAGGGTGCACAGAACGTATACTTGAATATAACAACAACAACAATTTGACTGTCAAAGTATTACATATCAGCTTTAAAAATGTTATTAGTTTTTTTTTTAATTTATTTATGTTAGCCAACAATTGTTTACACAATACATCCATACTAATCCATACTAATATTATAAATTCGAAAGTAACTCTGTCTGTCTGTCTGTATGCTACCCTTTCACGCCTAAACCACTGAATGGATTTCGATGAAATTTGGCAGAGATATAGATTGTATCCCGGAGAAGGACAAAGGATAGTTTTTATCTCGATATTCTCCTGTGATCGACACTTATGTGGGTGAAACCGCGGGGCGCTGCTAGTTTTAAATAATTTCCTTAAAAACGAAAAAACTTTTAAAAGGTAGTAGAACTTTTGTTCCAAAGTAGAATGCCTTCCGGGTAAGTTTAATAAGGTAATAATATATGTTCTAACTTACATTGTAAATGGAACATAAAAAAATATTTTCGGATGAATAAAGAATTACCTAAAATGTACAAAAACTTTTGAAATTCAGCTGATTTGTAGAAAAGTGAAAATAACAATTCCTAGAAGACTTAAAAAAATAACGCGCAACATTGTTATCCTAAAAAGTGTTTTGATAATATTATTATTTTGTAAAACATAAATTAGTCGTCTTGTTTCTTACAAACTGAATTCTGAAACATAATTTTGTAGCCTAAGGTTATTTCTGTAAAGAAAGATAACCAGAATGAAAATGTAAAAGGTTTATACCTGATGTCATTCGTGAACTTTTATGTTTTCAATATCTCAAGGGGCTAAAGCTAGCTTATAAGAAAAGAAACATAACTCGTAACGACAGCTCTCCTATATTTTGTTCCACATACCAACATTATACGTGCGACAGTGGTGGGTGTTGAACTTGGGCAGATTACAGCGTACGCCAGAAAATATGATGTAATATATGAAACCATGAATAATTTTATGAGGCTCATTAAAGTAAGCATTATATTGTATATTACGTTGGTACATAAACTGTGACAACAATAAAAAGGACATAATACTGTCGTTAACGTTAGAAATAGACGTGCTCTATATAAATGTACGGTAATTTTGTGGAACATAAATTCGCTACTTTTGGGTAAACTAATTAAAAAGGCAATGAAGTTGAAGGAGGCATTAAAGTAAAACGGTGTTTATCTTGTTTACATTGATCAAAATTTAAGCCTTATTTACTCGATTTAAGCCTTACAGTTAATCCAAGACAATTTTATTTCACTACCTAGCCAACTCATTAAAGTACTCTAAAGTGCTACTGTACATTTAACCTCTGCGATTTATTAACGTATTTTATAACGTATGTTAATAGATTGCTTGGAGTGCATTCAAAGAAGCTCAACTGACGATAATTAAGTATGTCCGGCATACTGTGGGCAATTAACTCCTCCACCTTGCTGACTGGCAAACTTTTTCACCGTCGCGTGAAACGATCTATTCTTTAATCGCTCTTGAGGTTATGATAGATGATACAACTGGATTAATCGTAATAATATGAACGAACATAACTAAAATAGGTAAAATAAATACACATCAAGCGTTAGGCTTCTTAGAAATTAAAGCGCGAATAATAATTCCAGTGTATTGTCATTGCGATGACCTCAGTAGTGCCTCCGAAAGAGTGGGTCTTAAAATGAACATGGACAAAACGAAGGTCATGACAAATGCCTATGTAACACCCATTCTCATAAAGATCGGAGACGCTACTTTCTAAACCGTCCAGTTAGGTAGGTCTAACTTCGAGAAAGAGGTCAATCGTCGAATCCGACTCGGTTGGGCAGCGTTCGGAAGGCTACGCAATATCTTCTCGTCCCACATTCCGCAGTGTCTCAAGACAAAAGTCTTTGAACAGTGCGTGTTGCCAGTGATGACATATGGCACTGAAACGTGGTCGCTCACAATGGGCCTTATAAGAAGACTAAAAGTCACTCAAAGGGCAATGGAGAGGGCTACGATTTTAACCATTTTTTTTTTAAACTGGTTCAAGAATTTTGGGTGTACTTTTCCTGTCTTGAGGTATCTACATTTTTATGTACTCTCCAAAACTGTACCTAAAAGTAATAATAAGCATTGTTTTTAACTAATTAATAGGGAATGAGCTTGTAATATACTTCGTAGTTAAAATCACAAACTATGAATACAGTAACATCTTCTAATTGTGCCTCGCTTGATACAACAACCAGCTACACAAAGGCGTTGTTTTAAAATTTAAAGTCAATAATTAAAGGTAAACAGTAGGTACATAACTTCCTTTTTTTTGAAGTCGGTAAAAAGAGGTCAAATGGCACTATAGCAGACGCTCAAGGCATATACAAAAAACCCCGACACCATGTTTAAAACAAAATTCAAATTTCACTTCCCATGACCCAAGGGGCTGGCTTTTACCTTGGCCAGAGGCTAAGCATCGCCATGCAACGTGGTAATGCCGCCAGTCTCTTGGGTACATTACCAGTCGACAGCGATGCGGATGAATTTTTCGACGCAATTTTTTAGTTTCTGTATAGTTTTAGTTAAGTTAGAATTGTACGCAAAATACGTGCATTGACGTGGAGTTGCGGACACCAGCCCGTATTACCTATTATCTAAGTTAGAATTTAATTTTGTTATTTTTGGTTCTTATCTGTATACTATTATACTATATATAATATTATAAAGCTGAAGAGTTTGTTTGTTTGGTTGAACGCGCTAATCTCTAGAAGTACCAGTCGGATTTGAAAAATTCTTTTTGCATTTGATAGCCCAATTCTTGAGGAAGGCTATAGGCTATTAATATTAATAAATTAACATCACGATATAACCTTTAGGAGACGAGCAAAAAGAAAAAAGTCAGAAAGAACGCTAAGCAAAAACGAAGTAATAGCGCGGGCAGGCGATGCGATGCGACGGGATGGGTCGGAGTAACAAGAAATTTCACGTGGACGAAGTCGCGAGCAGAAGCTGGTATTAAATAAACAAAATAGATCACCATCCTGTTTAAAGGTTGCAATAAAGTGAACAGTAAAAAGTTACCGATATCCTTCGGACCTACTACCTAAGTAGGATTACAGTCCGATTTCCCTGATCCGATTTAAGGCTCCTGCAAACAGGCGCGACGCGCGACGCGAATCGTGCGCGACACAAAGGCACCGCTCCTTGCGCGACTTGCGGTGCCTTTGTGTCGCGTGTCGCGTCGCGCCTGTTTGAAGGAGCCTTTACGTCGAAAGATTTATAGAGAGTGTTACTCTATTTTCCTCTCACATAAGATAAATTTTGTATCAGCATTAATTATACCAATATTTTCAATATTTTCGATACCGATATTTTCGATACGATATACGATACGTATTACCAATATTTTCGATAGACGTTGTCTAGAAATGGGATATTATGTAGGTATACGTTTTCGTCTAGTCAATCATTTGCCATACGATACCGCCAATTTGCGTAGGCATTCCCAAGTTTCGAGTTTTCGACGTTAGAATTATTTTTGTTTAGTACAACTTCAAACTGTGTTTAGATGATTTTCAAACAGTTAAGTACATACAAGGAACTAAACTTAACCGTGTAATGTACTGCGAAATACGTTCAGGTTGACGCCATTACAATTCATTTCACATTCTAGTCCACAATTTTTATCAGTGTCTTTGTATAGCTGGTGCATATATTATCGTAGTATCGATTAATTTTGTTGGATATATACTGTCTTTTTTTACTTAAATGTAATTAATTTATGTGAAAAGAATAATAATGTATTAAAAAACAAACCTCTCAAATTCACAGCATTCGCAATAGAGAACTCCGATACCGAAGCAGAGGTTGGCGACTGCTCGAAGCTGTTCGATTTCGGGGGAGCGGTCTCGATCTGGCTAAGACCTTCGACGTGGCGTGACGTCACTGGGTCCTCATACTCCCTTGGCTGGCCATAGTAGTCACCGTTCTGTTTCTCTTGCGGCTCCTCGACTGTGTCCGGGTCGTAATCTGAGTCGTAATCTGTTGATAAGAAGTAAGATGTACCTAATTTCCAATGATAAATTGTTAGTTTCATTTGTGTTATTGGTGTGAATACTTAGGACATTCGTAAAGGTGTTTACGAATCTACTTTGCCTCGTTTCCTCGTTGGTCAAGTGGTCGAAAGCGCTACTGCTAAGCATAAGGTTCTGGTTTCGATTCGTAGATGGGGTAAAGTATTATTGGGTTTTTCCATCAGAAATTTTGAGTAGCAGCCCGAAGTCTGAATTTGTACCCGTTGATGGCAGTAGGCTCGCCCTATAATAAAAACCCCAAATCTAAACACAATTTTCTTTCTTTTCTTTCTTTCTTTCTATTACATGCCACCTAAAAATAGTAGCTGACTAAATGTAGGTGTAGGTACTAATCGTACACCTCTGCCTAACCCTTTGGGGATTACAGGCGTGATATTATGTCATATTAAAAAGTTGTTGTTGTTATGGTTATAACAACTGATCTAATCTATATATCTGTAGTACCGGTATATATTGGTTTTACAGGTCGCATCATGTAAAATCCATATTTTATACAAACTAACATACAGATGGCTTTCCCTACAAAAACAGTATCAGTTTCTGTATACATTTAACCAAATGCGGCTGGATATCGATATCCAGAATAGTATTAGCTTCTGAATACATCTAACCAAATCCGGTTGGATATCCATATATCCAAATAGTATCAGCTTCCGAATACATCTAACCAAATCCAGCTAGATATCCATATATCCAAAATAGTATCAGCTTCTGCATACATCTAACCAAATCCGGCTGCATATCCATATATTGAAAATAGTATCAGCTTTTGTATACATTCAACCAAATCCGGCTGGATAGCCATATATCGAAAATAGTATCAGCTTCTGTATACATCTAACCAAATCCGGCTGGATATCCATAATATCCAGCCGGATTTGTGGATAGTTGCGAGAGACACAGTAGGTCTAGAAACGTGAAAGCGTCGCACTTGTATCTTAGAATTACCTAATTTTAGATAGTTAGCTATGCAGAACGCATTGTTATAAATAATATTTATGGAGAATATAATGTATTATAGGCATCGAATTCATGACTTCTCAGTCGCCAATCTGCGTCGTTAGTAAACCCTATATTTGAGTGATTGATCACAGACTTAAGAATTTAGATGAATTTAACAGACCAGAAGTAGAATTCTTGAAATGGAAGTTGATGATCAATTAATTGAGTTGTGTCGTCAATTAATTAAAAATAAAATTCCATTTCAAGAATTCAACTTTCTGCTTTTGACTAACTCATTACCCCGTCAACAGGCAGAGAACTGTTCTCTGCCATTAATTACTTTACCCTTCATTTTAATTAAGGGTAAAGTAATCAATTTACATTGATTTATCAATGTCGAGGTGGTCGGGTCAAGTTTATCGGGTCATTTAATTAATTACTGGTTGTAGAGCAACCTATGTATGTGATGCTAAAGGCCAATCAGGCACGCACAATTACTGATGTTATAGAGGATTCAATCTGATGGTCTGATGAAAGATGATATGGCTAGAGGAGACTACCCAAATGAAGACTAATAGAGAAATATGGAAGAAAAATACATTACAGACTCCAACTGATTTGGGACTAGGGCGGGAGAATGATGAGGCATGAAAAAATGTATGATAAGTTACTTAAATGATTAAATCTAAGTATTGTCGGGTGACAATAGACGGTATAATTCTATGATGATAATATAATTTTTAAACTGTGTTGTGGATCTTAAAAAACTCGCAAGTATGAATTCATACGTGATCTCTTGACTATTTACCAGGTCGTGCTTACAATAAGCGAATCCGGTCGAAATTGTAATTAGCTAATGGTAGTGATTAACTTATACGAGTATAATTAACTCTGACATTGACCTTAGTTTACGTTGAAGCCATTTTACTCCAGGATGTATTTTTTTGCAACATTTTCGATTGTATTTGGTGTTGTTCGTTCTTCTGGTTTTAGTGTTCCGTACCCTAAGGGTAAAAACGGGACCCTATTATTAAGACTCCACTGTCCGTCTGTCTGTCTGTCTGTCACCATGCTGTATCTCATGAACCTTGATAGCTACACAGTTTAAATTTTCACAGATGATGTATTTCTGTTGCCGCTATAACAACAAATAATAAAATAAAATAAAAGTTAAAATTTAAAGGGATATACAAGAAACGATTTTATCAGCGTGTTATGCCTTTGTGTTACGGAACTGTTCGAGTGCGAGTCCGACTCGCATGTGGCCGTTTTTTTTTAAACAGCTAATTTATATTCACTTGTAAATAAGGCAGTTCTTTTGTAAATGCGAACTCGGCTAGAACAAACTATTAAATCTCGCTTAATCGTTCATGTGAAATCTCATTTAGAAAAGATTCAATCATAAATCAAATTCTGTTCTGAATCGCCCTCCCGTTAGGAAACTTTTCATGTGTGAACCATATCACCAGTCCAGGGACAGGAGGAAAGTTCGAAGTTACAGTTTGCCCTTCACAACTCTTTGGGAAACTAAACTAATTTAGAAAACTACGTTCTTGTAGCAATATGCTTCGTGATTTGCGGTAGGATATTAATAATATCTGCTAATGATTAACGTTGTCTCATACTTTTGGGGTCATCCTGTATTTTCCGAAATTGTTTTATATGGTTTTGTCCTATATAAATCACTATTGCCTTGTTGGTCTAGAAGGCGGAAACACTACTGCCGAACATGAGATCCTAGGTTTGATTCCCAGGTCTGTAATGTGCACTGAAAGAAATAAGCAGTAAATAAAAATGAAAAAAAAAAACATTAATCTGAACTGCTTTATACAGTTCCATATGAGTCTAACGTTCAAAACAGTGTTTTATACTGATCCGAAAACAGTTAAAGCTTGAGGCAAAATGTTACCGTCATGACAGTAAACTTTAACGTTTTAAGTAGCTAAAAGGTCACAATATTAACTGTTTTATTCATTTGATATATATCGTTTAAACCATTGAAATTTACTTGTGATTTTTGTTTTTTTTTCAGTAAACAGTAGGTATATTCAATCATTAAAAGTTACTGTTTTATCTTTTAATGTTTTACAAACATTTCTTCTTACTGTATAAAGTCAGTAAGTCTTAATGAAATAGCTTTAATGTAGTGTAGTAAGAAATTACTTTTTTCAGTGTGTTATTAATTGGGATTTCCAACAAGGTTTTTTCAGTTGTAACCCGGAGTCTGAATATATGGCCGGTTGATGGCAATTGGCTCGTTCCTGTTACATGGGACTTAGACATAACTGCCGAAATTTGGGTAGACTTCTGCCTAATCCTTCGGGGGTTACAGGCGTGATGTTTTGTTAAGTTTGTATTAAATCACTATTAGAATTATTATAAACATAAACTACATAACGTATAAGTCTTTTACAGTGGACACTTTTTTACGCTTTAGCAGGGTACTCAACATTGTCTAGATACGAATTCCCTTCAACGGACCAATTAATTTAATTTAATTTTTTTAATTATTTTAATTATTTTTTTTCAGGTATTGCTGGATTATTTATAATGAATTCGATTCAATTTTGAACACGGGAGTCGAGT
This sequence comes from Luperina nickerlii, assembly GCA_963855955.1. NCBI lineage: Eukaryota > Metazoa > Arthropoda > Insecta > Lepidoptera > Noctuidae > Luperina > Luperina nickerlii. The sequence continues at coordinate 10,675,231 of OY979681.1, read as the reverse complement.
GAGTCCTTTCGGTAGAAGATGAATCGCTCTTTAAAAGAGGTCAATATTGGTCTGGGAAACACAAGAAAAACGAGGTTGACTAAAAAAGGTTTTTGTGATCGTAAACTCTGAACAGTCTACCCTATTCATTAAATGTTAGTACTGTGTGGAGATTAGGTGTAAACAAACTGAAACGAAATTACGAAGCTTTCAGACAGCCTTTTCATACCACTTTTAGTTCAGTTTCTAACTCAATTCAGAAGCATAAAATTAACACTGACAGTTTGTGACAGAGAGTTTGTGTTCAATATAAGTCGTGTATTATTCTAAGAGAACTCTCGTATTCGTTGTCAATTCTCACACACACAATTAAAGAGGGCCAAAACTTGATATTCTATATATGTCGTAGCCAACTGGTTTAATTAGCCGTTTAGTTAACACGTTAAAATATAAATAAGCCTTGATTTTTTATATTTAATTCGATATAATTCTTCTTTGATATTTATAAGTAATCAATAAGCTAAATGGCAAATGTTCTACCAATATTTTTGCTACCACCACAGCTTAGTAGAATAAAAATCATTTATGGTTATGCCTCTTTCTTTTAGTTATTCAATATTGAAGCTTTCAACTAACTGAAACCTATACTCCATTTGCAATAAGATTAGACATTTAAATAAACCTTTTTTACAGTCCGTTCGACCAATTTTGAATTCTATTGCGTTGGTGGCATGACATATGGCAGTTGCAGTAAACAGTTGGTATTGTAACCACTTTTTTGCTTTCAATACCATCCTTATGCCTACGGTATAGAAGTGAAAATCTGTTGAACGGACTGTAAAAAAGGATTATTTCAATGTCTAATCTTATTTCAAATGGAGTATAGGTAATATTAAAAAGTAAATGATCCACCTTATTTACTTACTAGCTGTGCCCGCGGTTTCTCGAGCATAATTCTCGATACCGTGGGAATATCGGGATAAATATAACCTATGTGCTAATCCAGGTCATGATGCCAAATTTCATCTAAATCCGTTCAGCCATTTTAACGTGACACCGTAACAAACAAATACAAAAAATCAAAACTTTCACTTTATAATATTAGTTTAGACAAAAGAATACCAAAAGATGATAATAAATTGAATACTTATAATATCAGGCGTTTATGGACTCGTATCAGATCGCGTTCAGAGAAAGAACAACTTGAGGAACAAGAATTGAAGACCGCCATACAGGCTCACTTCAATTTCCTTTACCGTAAGTCACTGTTTTCTTTAAATAACAGTGAGGATACCTATGCAACTGATAATTTAAAGAAAGGTTAATACTAATAATGATTTGATAAGCAGGTAAATGGAACCACGATCTTAAAAAGGTGCATGGGTCAGACTGGAAGTAGATACCAGGAGTGTTGGCTCTAGTTTAGAAAGGCCTATGTTCAGCAGTGTACTGCGATAGACTAGGATGAACTGATGATAAATGATTATTCACCTTTTCTGAAGATCATCAAAGGTGTGATGTATACAGGTTTATTGGAAAAACATCAACAACCTCTTAAGAGGTCATTGTACTCATCATTACGAACAACTTTTACTATGGGACCAAACCTTATAATGGCGAAAAAAAAATCAGCTGTTCGGCTGTTCCCTACATTTTGACGAGTTATACGAACATATAAATGTAGGGAACCGCTTATTTTTTTTCGCCATTTCAGGTTTGGCCCCATAGTAAAAGTTGTTCATAATCATGAATACAATGATCTCTTAAGAGGTTGTTTGTGTTTTTACAATAACCCTGTATAGCCATTTAATAAATATGATATTCGCATGACACTCATCGGCGTACACGCGCCGATGAGAGTCATGAGCGGGCGAACGAGCGGGCGCGTGCCATAATATAGAAACTGTAGAGTTTTATTGAAACACCCACACTGGTGAAACCTAACAAATAGTAATTTAGAACTATCCATTACACTACAACTACTCTAAAATAGACACCACTATCAAGCCCACATTCAATGATGACAATATTCACAAATTAAGGCCCTTGCATATTCAGTGCTTCACTCAATTAACTACTCCGTCGCTGCGAACAATAGCTTCGTTTGTCTAAAATTGCTTTCACATATGCCCTTTTGAATACTCACGATCATGACGCGCCTACGAACGTAGGTACGTAACAATTTCAGCAGGTGTACCAAAAGTGTGACGTCACAAACAGGATAAGGTTCTAATGTAGTCTGTAGGCGATGTGTTTACAGCCTGTCATTTGTTTAGGTACTTGTACAGTTACTTGTAATTCCTAATTGCACCGAAAGAAATGCATCAGAGCCATTTGTGGTATCCGTCCTGACGAGTCATGTAAACAGTTCTTTAAAACACTAGGTATATTACCACTTCCGACACTGTACATATTCGAAGTGTGCAATTATGTTTATAATAATAAGGGATTGTTCAAAAAAGCCTTTCAATTGAACTCTCGAAATAGAGATCCATGCAGACTTGCATTGCTGGATACTCCTAAGTCAGCCAAGTATGCAAAAAGTTTCCTAGTCATGTGTATACGCATTTATAACAAAATTCCTAAAGAAATGAAATTGTTATTTAATATTAATTCATTTAGAAAGAAATTATTAAAATGGTTGAAAGAACATATGTTTTATGACATTAATGATTTTCTTAACAAAAAACTTTAAACTTCTGACATTGCGGATACTGCTGAGAGACAAATATTGTAACATTATTGTATGGACTTTAATATCTGTGACATTGAAAAACAATTATCTAATAATTATTATTTTGCATGCATTTGTCACATAAGCTGTATAGCTAAACATGTGGACTTAAGAATAATATCTGACTGTAACAACTTTATACCATGTTTAAGGCAAATAAAGACTTATCTTACCGATTTTAGCCATAGGTAATTAGGTAGGAGCGGCGCAAACGTAACGATGTTACGTTGTACGGAATTGAATTTGTTGTTCATACATAATTTATGTGCACAATCTGTAGAAAATTGTAACAAATAATTTCCTATGCATTAGGGATTACGTCAGTCGGTTGTGTATATGTCGCTTGTCGGAGTCTGATAGCTAATGTATGTTATTGACGGTCCTGATTATTCCATTCCCATTTAGCTATTGTTTGTTTTACATAATACCTCCATCCTACGAAAGACTGTTAGATTCTGAAGGTAGTTGAATGTTTAAATATTTACATAATTTATATAGATATTATTAGCATCATCATCACTATTTCAGCCGACAGACGTCCACTGCTGGACATAGGCCTCCCCCAAGCACCGCTACTTCGATCAGTTCTGTACTTCTTACATCGAGCGTTTTCCTGCGGCCTTCATCAGGTCATCGGACCACTTTGTGGTAGGCCTTCCATCGCTACATATTCCGATACGCGGTCGCCACTCGAGAACCTTTCGGCCCCATCGGCCATCTGTTCTGCGAGCAATGTGCTCTGCCCACTGCCACTTAAATTTGCTAATTCCTCAGGCCTTGTCAGCTACCTTGGTTCTCCTGCGGATCTCCTCAGTTTTGATTTGATCACATAGGGAAAGTCCAAGCATAGCCCTCTCCATTGCCTTTTGGCTGACTTTTAGCCTTTTAATAAGGCCCATTGTGAGCGAACACGTTTCAGTGCCATAGGTCATCACTGGCAACAATAATCCTGAATATAGTTGAATTAAATATTACTTCAAACCTCCTTAGGTATTATAGCTCGCAAAAAGCAATCAAAGAAACAGGCATAGTTTTTTTCACTACACACCACTCTTCCCACGAATAATTTAATTTTGAAACCAATCACATTTTTATCCTACTAGGATTAGAACCTGGGGCCCCAGAGATGAGATTTAAAGCCGGGATTGTTACAACTATAGAAAAATTAAACGGATAGTAACGTTTTTTGTTCATTTTAAATGAAAGGCTTTAAAATGAAATATAATGTATTAGAGCTACTAGAAAAATACGTTTTCACTTCTCATGCTCTGAAAGTGCTTCTTTGTGCAGGGTATAGGCTGCACAAAATCGAATTTTGTGCACAAGGGCATTAACGTATCTACTCATAAATGTATTATATTTAGGCAAAGAAAATGAGCCATACAGCCAAATGCAATAAGAAGTTCATACATAGAATTTGTTATTATATAATATTTACTTTAATTTATTTGCCTTATGTGTTTTTAAGATATAATAGATATTAAAATTTTAATTCAAGTACGGTAGGTTAGTTGATTTAAGAAAATTATTATTACAAAATTAATTTAATTGTAGGCTGTATAGGTCTGCAGCCTACGTAATGTCAATGTCGTAAGATTTAAAAAAAAAATAATTTCCTTCAGTATTCAAAACTGTTCCAATTTTACTTTGAATTTTAATTAAAGAAATGTTATGTTATACTACTGTTTTATTTCCTCGCAATCGAAGTGAAAAGCAGAGTTTATAACTCGTCCACAAAACCATTTCTATCCTCGACATTACTATCAGCCCTCGCCTTCGGCTCGGGCTGCTAAAAGTCTCGGATAGAAATGGTTTGTTTTGTGCACTTGTTGTAAAATCTACTATTATTTGAGATAAACATTATGTAATTTTTTGTATTTGTACAAAAAATTACAAGTTGAGGGAAAATACGTGATTTGTGTGTGAGTAAGAAGTTCTTTAGAAAGTAGAAAAAGAACGAAGATTTAAAGAACAACGATGTAATACGTAATATTGCAGGTAAATACTTTATCGTTTAATATCAAAATTAATTATGTCTTTGCTTTTTTCACGATATCCGAATAGCCTACTTAAGGGATACGTTTAAAAATAGAACAGAATTTGTTTGAAATTAGCTGTCGAGTCAGTTAACTGAAACTTAATTGTAGGTATTGAAATAAGTTCCTTATACTACATAGTTTCAGCTGAAAGACTGGACATAGGCCTCCCCCAAGCACCTCCACTTCGACCGGTTTTGTGCTTCTCGCATCCAACGAGAAGCACAAAACCGGTACGTAATTACTATACTAATTTTGATAATATAAAGAATTTTACGAAATGGCGAGACGACGGACGCGTACTGCGAGGCGTTCGAGGTAACGCGGGGAAAAAAATCCTGGAACGATTTTGGGGAGGTCACAGCAGTGAGGGAGTATGGGCTAACAAAATAAATAGGAATTTACCTGGCGAATATCTCAATATGTCCGCCGGGTCTATCGGCGGAGCGTACCAAGGTCTCCGCGAGTACACCTTCTTGGTATTAACCGTCCGTTCGCTCGCGTCAACGTTGCGGTAACTCGATGGTGACAGGTTTAACATCTCTAAACATCTGATGATACCTGTGGAAAATAAAACTTAGTTAAATTTCGGTTTCTATAACAAAACTAAAGGGAATGAAATAAATGGTAAAAATACAAAAGATTACTCAGACATTACAAAGAATATTTATTTTGACAACATCTAGCAAATCTAATTTGACTAAAGCCGTGTTTCCTGCGCGTGTTTTTTCGAAACATTACACAAAAATAATAGAATAAAATAAAAATAATTTTATTTGTTCAAAAATATACCGATATTTAAATAATATTGTAATACACTATAATACACTTTATTCTATGATCAGATATCAATGAAAATCATTCTGTGTCTGAACTACATATAAAATATCTGTATTTCAGACATCAGCGCTCTTTCCCTGTTGTAGGCGACACTTAGAAATTAACTTTGTTTGACCCCTATTCACATCTTTAATACATTCGATCCAAAGGATATAATAAAACAATATGAAAATAAAAGGAAGTAACAAAAATGTAGGAGAACAATCTTAAATTAGTTGTATAGTGATGGCCTCCGGTAATTAGAGTGTAAATGAGTGTATTTGTGTACTTATTGTTATAAGATACTTAAGAGTAAACTAGTCGTTTAGCAGTTTTAGCAATTATAGACAGATTTCAAGTCAGACCGTATTTACGACTTCAAAATTCTTACATTTACCAAGAGCTACGGATTGATGATCGGTTTGGATTGGGCAATTTCTTTCGTGTTTCTGAAACCGATTTTGAAGAATAGGTTTTACTTATAAGATCCGATGTGTAGATGTGATGTGGTTAGATGTGCGTGGTGCGCACCGCGGTTGAAAATGAAACAACGACTTCACCCATTTGGGGAATGTTTTCCATGCAGCTCGGAAAACATAAGCATCTGTTTCGATGTTTTTGTGTAGGTAATGTTTCGAAGAAAAAAACGCGCAAGAGACACGGCTTTACATCACAACCATGTATTCATAAAATTACATACAAAGAGGGGAGTAAAACATAATACGACACACATGCTAGTTTTGACAGCTGTCAGTTGACGTTTAAATGACAATTATCATTTGAACCGCAATGCATTTTAACATTTGAAGGTTGAAGTAGGTAGAATATGACACTTTAACCTGAATCTACTTTAAAACAATACTATAATACTAGAACCGGTGATACCTAAATGCAACTGAAAAGTGGGCTAAGTTTATTTGTAGCCAACTACCAAGAGGTTAACTAAAGCATACACAGTGGGACCTAAGTTTAGACACACATGTTTTACCATCGGCTTTTCTGGAAGATGATGCATATAGACGGGATGTACAGTCAACAAAAGAGATAAGTATGCAGAATCGTCGGATATAGTTGAAGTTTATTAAGAAACCGATGGATGTTGTCGACTGAAATTAATTTGATAAATGAGCCGTTTGTTTTCTATTCATAAAATTAAATTTTATTACGATCCTGCATACTTATCCCTTTTGTTGACTGTACCTAAATGTAGGTCATATTATTATACATAATCACGGGGTAAAACAACATTATAAAAACCATGATAATTTTAATCGTATGTATGAGATACATTGTTAAATCATACCATGTCATAGGACAAGTGATTTTGATGAATGATAATGATGATCTATGGTGATTTTACGCCATTTGAATCAAAACATCATTGAAACTACACAATGCTACATGAACATAAGCTCAAAGCCTTTTTATGTCTGTTCCATAAAAATGCACATGTTCATACTAGCGTTGATACTACGTCACTCCTTTTGTATTTTTTCATTACAAAAAAAACTAGAACCATTAAAATTCACATCCTTTTTTATAGCTTATTGCTTATCGGCGAACACCACATAAGTAGGTTCTTTTATTTTATCCATAAGTAAAGTCTAGATGCTTCGGGTCAGCGGGATTGTCCGAAAGGGTTACCGCTGGCCCGGAACATAAAGGGCGAAGGAAGGAACACGGGTGGGTTTTAGTCAGTAAGAGTCTGACACTCCCTTCTGCTCCACCCAGAGCGGGAGGAGTCATTTGATGATTTCCCATCTGGAAAAAAAAAAAAAGTCTAGATGCTTTTTGTACTGTTCCATAGTAGATGAATTCTCATTACTACTACGCACCGGTATGACCTTTTCAAAATAAACCACAAAATAGAAACCAGATACAATCCACGAAAGTGAATTCTTTTTGTAATGTTTTACATACTGAGTGAAGTGCGACCACAGTCTGTCGCAAAGTGAGAAATGAAAACCAAATAAACCTTTGACCTATATTATTATTCTTATAAGGAATTTTCTTACTATTGAAGAAACGAATAATTATGAAAAACTTTTGACCTTGACCTTTGAGACACTTGAGCTCTCAGACTGATTGTTTGTTGTTATTCTTATAAGATTTAATTACCTAATTTTATTTTGTTTTTATATTAGTGTAACTGTCATGCATGAGAGTGAGAGAGAGAGAGAGAGAGATTAAGGGGGGGGGGGGTTTATCTTTGCTAGAGATTTTAAGTTTTATTTATTAACTAGCAGCGCCCCGCGGTTTCACCCGCATAAGTAACGATCTCGTGGGAATATCGAGATCAAAACTATCCTATGTCCTTTCCCGGGACTCAAACTATCTCTTTACCAAATTTCATCTAAATCGGTTCAGCAGTTTAAGCGTGAAGAGGTAACAGCCAGACAGACACATTTTCGCATTTATAACATTAGTATGGATGGTAATTTGTGAACAGTGCTGTGAACCACATTATTACTTAAGCTACTTGTATTATTTCTGTTTTTACATAATGTAGCTAATTGTTGAACCCATTTAATAAAATATAATAAAGTAAAACATTTTGCTATTCGCAATTTATCATAGAGCCGTGGTGGCTGGGTGGTAACGGCCGCGACTTACGAGCTGTAAGGTCGCAGACAGGCGCTTTACTTTGTATAAATTATTTCATCACCACTACTCTCAAAACGGTGAAGGAAAACATCGCGAGGAAACCGGCACGTCCTAGAATAAAAAATTCAGACATGTGACATCCGCCAACCCGCACTGGGCCCGCGTGGTAGATTACGGCCCACTCCCTCTCACCGTGAGGAGGCCAGTGTCCCAGCAGTGGGAACATTATAGGCTGATTATGAATTAATCATAGTACTGAGCTATTAGGTACAGACGCCAGCACATCAAGCTACCCTAAACTGTCAAATTTTCCCAATCAACTTTGAACCTTTTGCTTTAAAGATTAAGTTGAAAATCAATGAAAGAAATTTGACAGATTGTAGTAGGTTGATGTGCTGGCGTCTGTACATACCAAACCGCATGCTGCACCATAATAATGATAGTATAGAATAGAATGCTCTTTATTATGTACACCATAATATAAACTACAGACATAAATATAGAAACTGTACAAAGGGTGACACAATGGGCGGTCTTATCGCTAAAAGCGATCTTTTAAAGACAACCTTAGGATGGATTTAAAAAGGGGAAGGACAGACAAATAATGTAGGTAATCCGCGGTGTAACATTTACATAATACAATAAATACATACATATAGTATATTATAGGTACTAATCTAAATAAATATATACACATACATATAAATATATCCATATACCTAATAATAAATATGAAACAGGAGCAAAGAAAATATAATGATGATGTTTAAGGAGAGAGGAAGAGCTTTTTTACCATAATTTTAAACGTGGACAAAGTTTGAGCACGCCTTACCGACACGGGCAAGTCATTCCATAACCGTACTGCTTGAACAGTAAAAGATTTGTCTTAAAAACTGGTGGAATGCATCGGCATCTCTAGTCTCAGGTAGATATGGGCGCTGCGCCGGCGCGGCGCCGCGGCGTGCCCGCGGCACGCCGCCGCCGCCGCCGGCATTCACCGCGCGGCGTGAGTGGCGTGAAGACGTGTATTTTTTTCGTGATTGACTTATCCAAAATTACTGAATTATCAAAAACTACAGTGAATAAACTTTCCATAGACGTTTTTTTGTCATTCCTTTCCTCGTACATCAGGGAAATTATAAATATTAATAACGAACCAGAAGCTTTAGCCGAAAACGCAGGCAGTACAAGCACCAGATGTAATTGACACATCATTATTGCACAAACTGTCAAGGAAACAGTACGAGTTCATGCCAAGGCATTCAAGGTGATCCAATAGAGCAAAAATGTTGGCGTTACATTGCTGGTGCTGTTCCTACAGAGCCAAAAGATGGTGATTTATTATCTTAGTGGAATAATGTTTAAACTTGTAATTATCATTACCTGAGACTCTCAGGTAATGATAATTACAAGTTTAAACATTGTCATTTTCCCAAACATAATGCGTTGGAAAATTCATGATCAGCTGTAGAAGTTTGCAGGTTTATATGAATTTTAAAAAGCCTCTGTTCATAATCTTCACATGTGACTTAGGCCCAATAGATGATTCCACAGATTTTGTATTTTCGCCCGACTTCAAAAAAAGGGGGGGTTCTATGTTCGTCTGTATGTAGTTTTTTTTGTGTTGGTATAGGTATAGTAAAATCCTAACATATTTTATAAACCCAAGATAAACTTCGAAGAGGTAAAAAGGTTTGTTTGTCCAATGTTTATTGTTTGTGTTTTATATTATGTTTACATAATATTCCTAGCCTTTATACAAAGCATTGTCGCCTTCGTCCTTTGTCATTTCTTTTCAATGTTTTCAAAAACATTGAAATAAAGGACAAAGAAAAAAAGCCTAAAGCAGCTTCTGGAACTCTTTTGTATAAGAATCAAATACAGCACGAATTGATCACGAAAAATAACATCGTGACTTGTCGTAAAAAAGTTTGTACAATATCACAAGGAAGTTGAGTAATTAAAATCTAATGACGCACAGAATTTAAGAACTTATATCACATAAATCACAATGTTCCGAGTCCTGCCAAATCACTTAAGGACCTTTATAGACTCACGTTTTCCTGCCGTGAAAACCTACGGTTTAATCGCCATGTGTAGTAAGGTATACGGTTGTCAGTGTTGTATGGATCGCTATGGAAGCTTATTGACGAACACGTTTTTTCTACGGCGCGGTTTATTTATCGTGTGTAGGCATGGACCGTCAGTGTTGTATGGTTCACTATGGAAGCTTGTTGACAAACAGGTTTTTTCTACCGTACCGTACCGGAGAGAAACAGTACCGTGTACAAAGGGCCTAACAGTGTAACAACATGTGCGGCAATGCGACTGAATCCATTCCGAAATATTATTCAAATTATGCAACTAAATAATCAAGAATCATATACATATTTCGTATAACATTTTTGCAAAAAGAAAAGGTTTGGACGTTATTTTATTTCGTGTATTGAATTACGTCTCACAATGGCTTTCTCGGAATTCAGGAAATCTTTCAATAAAAACAAAACCTTGTTTGCGCAGTATTTACATAAATGTTTTATATATTTTTCGTAAACATTTTCGCTATAGAATTTTATACCGCTTCATGTTTGTTGAATTTTTTTATTATAACCGCAAAACTGAAGCCCCGAACATGCAGCGGTAATTGTAAAATTAATGAAAACAACATGTATTTACGAGCAAGTATATAGGTATTTGTTTTTTCTTGTTGCGTCTTATAAAACTCATTTACTAATGAAATATTAAACTCGCGGTTTCAAATAATGAATGCCCGGGCACTACCCACTGTTCATAAAAATACCGTGTTATAAGGAGGAGTGAAAGACTTCAAATCTTCACTGATCCGGCAAACAAAACACAATAAAAGAATTAACAATTCTACTCAAATATCTCTTTGATAAATGTCTATTTGGTACCTACCACTATTTACTATTTTTCTTGAGCAGTTTCCTAGTACAAATACTAACAGTTTCGCTACAACATTTCGAACATTACTTTCTTTTTTTGCATTTTATCACACTATAAATAAATGCTCGGAAATTTCTGCAGTTTCCAAGAAGCAGATAAAAGCGCAACGTTTATTTTACTATAGGTACATACCTATGTAAATGTGGCTTTCAGACCACTTGATATTATAAACCTTGGTATTGTATTACTTTAAAATACTTTGTTTCATACGAGGCAATCTTTCACAACACGAATATTTGGTTTTACGAACAGCATTTGGAGAAAACAGGGTAAAAAAAGTTGCACCTTTAGCACCGAAACCAATTAGATTATTATTATTACTAAACGATTAGCCAATAGCCTAATTGAGTGTTCATTCATTAAAATATTCACCAACTTTAATTTTATGCATCTCGATGACTCTTAAAGGGTACAGGGCAGATACGAAATTTGTACAGCACCTGTAACCACTAATAGTCTAGTAGACTAGTCTAACTTTTAGGTTATCTTTTAATCGATAAAATCGACCTTAAAGTTTCCACTACAAATTTCGTTTTGGGGTGAAAGGGTTGAAGAGTCGTTTGTTCAAATAAACTGGACAATTCTATAAATTATAAGCCAATAAAAAAAATGGCCACGATCCGATTTATAGTTGCGGAGAAATGCGTGGACAAAAATACATACATACATACGTCTATAAAATTTTGCATATTTGTTTGGAAGTCGTAATACATTGTCAATTTGTCATATGTGAATATAATGCAATTCCAATAATATTACATACATACGTTTCGAATTGATAACCTCCTTTTTTTTGAAGTCGGTAAACACGTAAGCAAACTAGTCATGTAAGATACTGCCGGCTCAGCCAAATAGACATCGTAACTCTTTCGAAGCAACTCAAATAGAAATATACGAGTAAAAACGCTGTGACCCAGGGCCTTTCAGAAATTGGCAGCTTTTGGCCACTATCTGGATAATGTTTTGGCAAAGATATTGGAGGCGTTTTTGAACACCTTACCTATGCTTTTTACATGTGGGTTGCGTACTCACTAAAGAGGTGAAAACTGAATTCTGGCCATACCACTTCTCGAAATTAGTTTGTCTCATTATATACAGTATGTTAACTAACAGAGGGCGTTCCCGTTAACCCGCAATTGTATAGCATCCATACATGCTAAAAAAAATATTACCATTCGAAAATAAAATGTTTTTATTTTTTTTTTATATTAAAATATTCACTAAAAATCGTAAATTGATACTCTATTTATTTAATTAATTCTAATTTATTTAATTAAATAAATTCCGACATTGCTGTCCTTCAAGTACGCGTGTACAGAGTGTTTCTTTAACGTATCAATTTACGATTTTTAGTGAATATTTTAATATAAAAAAAAATAAAAACATTTTATTTTCGAATGGTAATATTTTTTTTAGCATGTATGGATACTATACTATTGCGGGTTAACGGGAACGCCCTCTGTTAGTTAACATACTGTATATAATTCAATTGTTGATTTAATAACATTTAACTTATTTTATATTTTGATGTAAGATAAAATAATACTATTCAATTATTATACATTGTTGATAAATCAATTGTTGTGTAATTAATTATTTCTTCTCTAGTGAGAAGAAAATGAGTTAAATATTATATCAGTGGGTTGGTTTATTAAGAGGATTACAGGACCTAAACGCAAAAAACGCAAGTTTTAGAAGCAATAAAAGTATAGGAATGACTACAGTAAACAAAATCGGAAAAATATATGATACTAGCTGCGCTCAGCGGGTTTCACTCGCATAAGATTTGATCCCGTAAGAATATCGGGTTAAAAGTAGCCTATATATTAATCCAGGGTGTCAGTTACCTCCATACCAAATTTTATTAAAATTGGTCCAGCCGTTTGAGCGTGAAGAAGTAACAAACATATAAACACACACACACTCACAAACTTTCGCCTTTATAATATTAGTGTGATTCTTCAGGATATATGATACTATACGATACGATGCTAAGTAGATAGTGTGTTGAAAACAACTAATTTGATACGATAGAAAAAAATCATGAAGATACCTCTAAAAACTTTCTTTTTACAATAAAAACCATACTAATTAACATACAATCATTCTGATTTTTTGTCAGATTTATTCTACAAGCAACATACTAAAGCACTTGTGTTTTAAATTTTTAGTCCAAACAATAGATTTTTTGTAAATAGATAATTGCTTAATATTTTTCAATAAATTACCAGCGTTGTGTCATCGCGCTTCTCTTTCTTTTCTATGCAGTCCGACAGTGACCGCGCTTTAGTTCATGTAAGCCCCTTAAGTATACAAATAGCAGATTAACTCTCAGAATTCTTTTTTCTACAAACTAACAATCATGATTTAGGAAGTATTTTTCTTATTATTCTTATTTAGTTGAGTAAAACAATAGTAGTATACAATTACATAAAATTTTCAGTTTAACTGGCAGGTCTGATGAGCATACGGCTCACCTAAACATGACTTAGAAATTCATTCAAAATCCTTCCTTTTCAGTTTGCTTCTTAGTATGTAAAAAAACAGTTTTAAATAATAATGTCTAATTTTACTGCTCACCAAATTAGCAGGCACGATGTGTTCTCATTTCTATCACGTTACTTTTTTATTACCCTGATTTTAAATCCCGGGGACTCAATTTACCAAGAAATATAACAAAAATATTGTGACACCTTTTCTTTATAAAAAGGCAAAGAATAGCCCCCGGTATATTTTCTGGCCGTCCACCCTGTTAGGCGGTAAATAAGCATTAGTTTCACTTCGCCTTCTACAGGTGCTCTCCGTTATTAGAATGGACTTGGACATAAGTTTTAATAGGGACTTTTTATTATACCTATTCCCTACATATTTATTGTTTGAAACATGTATTTTTTGTCATTCTTGGGTTAAAACCACATCTTCCTTTTAAATTTTTCATCTTAGGTGCATGCAATTAGCACATAACAGTATCCTGTTTGTGCATTCTGTTAAAAATTACTATCACACAATATGTTTTTGGATAATAGTATGGTGGGTTACTGCTGGCAATTAATATCAATATCAAAAATTATACTTCAATCTGGCGGTCGAAACTACGGGCATTTACGCTATCTAAGGTAGCTTTGAAAACCTTGATTGCACATAGATACATTCATTTTTAGATTAGATTTTAATCTCACGTCTTCTTCGCATGGGACCCCCCCCCCCCCCCCCGTGTGGGAAGAAGGCGAGAGTGAAAGGCAGAAACTACATAACGCCACCTGCAACGTAAATCTAAAAAAAATATTGACGTAAGTATTTACAAAAGCCGACATGGTATTCTTGAACAATTTAGCAAATGGTTCAACCGACTGCTCGACTGTTCTGAATTGATGAGCAGAATTGGGCTGCGTGTTCCAATATTCAGCTTAAGGAATTAGCGGTTCAAACATGAAAATAAATTCATCAGCTTTATTATTAGTTTAGATAGATTTTGGTACATGTTTATAATTGAAAATAAATTAAAATATAGATGGATAAAATTGATGTAATGTACATCAATTTTATCCATCTATATTTTAATTTATCTGAAGTAGGTAATTTAAAATTCCTTATTCCCTAAAGAATCTCAAGTAATTAATGCGTAAATTGCAGCGAGAAAAAAAAAACTTAATTCACTGCATGTCTCCAGACTATCATTAAGAATTTTATGGAGCGTGGAAGTGGTTCCGTAGAGGAATAATTAAGGACAGTCGTCGGACCGAGTGCAATTTTATAAAGTACTCTTATTACTCTGAGCGTTAGCCGTGTAGCTTTGAAGGCGTGCTCATCAACTAATTTAGAATACGTAATATGAGCACCAGTGGTAACCAAGGGGCTGTGAGAGAATAATATGTCTGTGCGGTCTTTATTCAATTCAATTCAAAATGTTATGTTTTTGGTATTGACAACATTTGATTGACAACGGGATTTTTTTTTTGTAATGTAGCTACAAATTTACCGTTTTCGGATTTTTTCTTTACTTGTGCTATATGACATTGCTTCTTGCCAAATTTCACTATTCTATGACAACGGGAAGTACCCTATAGGTTTTGATTCCGAAACATAAACGCCCGTATCTTTTGATTGCGTTGACTTAAAAGTTTGATTTTTTCACTGCTTAAGGGATTGCAGTCCTGAGTATTTGATATTAATTTCAACTTGATAACTCCACGCGTTCCCGAGAAAAAGGGTCTTCACCGACGAACAAACAGACTGACAACGAAGTGATCTTACAAGGGTTTCGTTTTTCCTTTTGAGGTACGAAACCCTAAAAATACTGTTTCATACATTTTGACCGCGTAGGTATTGCAATTTTCTATGAAATAGCCGATTTATTTTTTAGTCTAGGGTACCATGTTCTGAATTCATGATTACAGTTTACTCGTCTATGTCCCTGCTACCCTGCATGAACTGAGCGAAATCTCTCCGATGGCTAATTTGATAAAAATATATAGATAACCCAGAAATGGATACGCAGACAGATGAGAAGGCATAGACAATATATAAATAATAAATATTAATTATTTTTGATTTTGATAAGGCACTTCCAAGCATGGAATCCTAAACTTCATAATGGCATAGTTTTTTTACAAGCTTTTATTTAACTTGCAAGTCTGTTTGTTTTTTGTATCAATGTGCATAAACCACGAACGAATTTTCCATATGTAACAATAAACGAGTGGCACTCGACAATATACCTACGTTTTTTAAGCAGAGTGCGTTTTAAAAGCGTAGGTATATTTTAATTTAATTTTCTTTAAATATATTAATAAGTGCTGCCCATATTGGGCAGCGGTTTTTAATGTCATAGTTTATTAAATGCCAAAGTTCGTTAATACAAACACGTGTATTGTGTGGTTTAACCTGAGTGGAAACCACAGGGCAATTTCTGTCGACCACATGAAAAACCACATCAAATTGGATGAAGACGGACTATATCTAGGTCAATTACCATAAAATATAGCCTTGCCAATCAGTCACATTTGGGTTGAAAAATAAAACTAAATTTGCTGTCTTTACCAAAAAATACTAGATATTTTGCACCATATAACATTGGTTTTGGTTTTTTTTATATTTTTTAGTTTTTTTTTATGTTGGTAAAATTTCTGTTAGATAAGTACTACCTAAATGGTAAAAGCTTGTCATAGTTAGGTAATAATAAGTCCAAGTGCTCATGGTCTTTTTAAGGAAATTTCGAAACGGCTGGTTGACACTGCGGCCCGTGACCCAAGGGCAGGCTTTTACTTTGGCCAGTGTCTAAGCATTGCCATACAACGTGGTAATGCCGCCAGTCTCTTGGGTACATTACCAGTCAACAACGATGCGGATGAATTTTTGGACGCTATATTTTAGTTAGGTAAGTATATAATATAAAAAAAGCTTCCGCCATCTAGATGGCCATCAAAACTGTATCACTACTAGAAGAAACTCAGAGATCCATTCATCATCTTGGAACATAATTGTTTCTGTGTTCCTAGTATCTTAATGGTAAAGAAAACGCCGGTTGTCCTAAAGAGGGCAAGTATTATTTTATCATTATAAGAATTCACACTTCACGTCTATCAATGTGTTTTTCTCTGCTTTGCGAGAATGTCCCTAAATCTGTTTCCTTCTACTCTAAAAAATCTAGTTATTCAGTTTTTAAGGGTTAAAAAAATACAAAGAAAATAAAAAGCGTGTGTGCTTATGATAGACGTACACACGATATACATAAGTGAAAACTTATATGATTTTCTAATTTTAAAATTAAAATATGTATCTCACCGTAAACATCGTTAGTTTATAATATATCTCCTGAAATTATAAATTATGAAAAATTAAAACGTTAGAATAATTGTTATAATAATAATTTCCTTTACCCAGCAGTGGAACAGTATAGGATAAACAAAAACAAATAAATGAGAATAATAAGAAAAAATGAGAATGAGAATAATGAGAATAATAATTGTGAGAAGTGTCGTCATCATTTCAGAATCACCTACTGCGGGGTTTAGGCCTTTCTTCTGCACTACTTCCAGTTTCTGTGTGTCTCTCATCCACGTGTTTCCTGCGACTTTGACGACATCGTCAAACCAGCGCACTTTTGGACAGCCCTGGTTTCTTTGGCCTAACCTTGACCACCATTCAGAGCAGTTATAGTTCACAAATTATTGACAGTTAATCTGGCAAGATAGATTCTGAACTAACGGTGGTCACAATCATACGGTGACATATATAATAAATAGTATACTGATGACGACTGCCATAGTTTACGCAATTCAGCGCGAAGTATTCCCGATTCAGCGTCACGCCTGGCGCACTTTGTGGCCTTTCTGAACAGTTTCAGAAAGACTACAAAGTGCGCTTATGGAAGTTTTCACTTCAAAAAATCTTCTTATCTCTCAATGTCCTTATCAAGTCATTGTATTAAATCTATAAATAAAAAAAACTGTATTTGTGACTTGTCTGTCTTGTCATATTTATAAGTATAAGGTCCCTAAATTATACTAAGTTTATTAATAGCACTCAAGCTTTTGTATTCCTATTTAGGGTAGGACGGGGCTAAAAGGTCCGCGGGTTAAAAGGTCCACTATGCATATCTCTGAAATTAAACGAACTTTATAGAATCGAATGATAGGCGTATGAAGGGGTCACGGGAGGGATATACATGCCGCCCCGACCAGTGAATTTGTGAGCGCCGGTGAGAGTGTACGTAGTTCCCGCGCAAAAAAATGACATAAGTAATATTTTTCACGTTTCTTATTTTTAGTCTGAGATTTGTATTTGTAACGTTACAAATCTAAACTTTTGATATACTATGGTTTGTAGTTTCATATTTCACGTCAAGCCATAGTAATTTTAATAAACACTTTCGTTTTTTTTCTATAACCTTAAATAAAAGTGCACCTACCATGGGGGCACAAAGGTCCATGTTTGGACCTTTGTGCCCCGCTGGACCACAGCCGTCAACGTCCTATGAGGTTCCATTTTTAGATACTGAGCCACAGCCGTCAACATCTTCAAGTAATGTGTTTTCTCCCGAATTTATAAGCAACAAGACAGCCATTTTAACTGACACACCCGAAAAGGAAGCATTGTCTTTAGAACAAGAGAATAAGAAACAGAAGAAATTGATTTCTCGCAAAAAAGCGGTTATACAGAAAAATAAGCAAGTTAGGAAGAAGATTTTAGCAGATAAAAATGAAGACAGTTCCAGTTCTGAAGAAGAATGTTTTTGCTTAGTGTGCTGTGAATCTTTTCTGGACAGCATCCCCGGCTAAGGCTGGATGCAATGTTATAACTGTAAAGGTTGGGCCCACGATAAGTGTGTTAATCCATCTTTATCGTCTTTGATCTATATTTGTAATAATTGTGAATCTGATGACGATTAATACCAATCACAATTTTCTTTCTTATGTTAATACAGGTAAAATAATTATGTTACAAAAAGCTAATTTAAAGGTAGGTATATTATAAATTTAAGTTTAAAAACGAAGTGAAGACTAATTATTAAGACTGAAATGCTGTGCCATAACTTTAAGCTGAGTAACCAATGTGATTATTTGTTAAATATGTTCCTTTTCGTAAATAAATATAAAGATTTGTTAATATTGCATGATTTACGTTTAATTATTTTTCCTGAATTAACACTTTAATAGCATTCAATTACACTGGTCCTTTGTTCCCCAGCACTGGTCCTTTTTACCCCACCCAGGGGGCATAAAGGACCATTGGATACGATGTTTAAAATCGTTATTATCTGGCTTTTACATATAATACTGGCCAAATTCAACTGTTACTACTTAAACATGAAGGATTACGCTATTCAATACAAATGAGAGTTTTCTTTTGGAATCAAGAGATAAAGAGTTACAGGAGGATATGTGTAAATTGGGCCTTTTAGCCCCGCTCTACCCTACAATCGGTTTCAAGTTAACAAGTACCTATTTAAATTGGCTCCTTCAAAACTACAAAGGACAGAGGAATTCAGACAATTTTAATTATTCACCTTGATTACTTCGTAAAATGTTTTAGCTACACAAATTACTTCAATTTAGAAGCTACTTAAAGATCCAACAGTTAAAATGATCTGTCTTTGTTGATGACCCTTTCAATTGGCATTTGTCACAGTTGATAAGAGAAAATTAAGGAAAATTCCGCGTTATTTTTGAGCTATTAAATGAGTAAGAGAAATGAGAAAGATTCTTGCAATAACAAAAGTCATTTATTTAAAGTGGGCAAAGGATCAGCACTTTTAAACGTCAAAATGACATGATGACAGTCCCCCAAACCCCAAGCCCACCGTTCCTAGTGCTTTAGCATGGAAGAAGAAATGGCGCAACAAACTCCCCTGCAGCACAACTTTCTGTTTGTTTCCGATTGTCTTGAGGCTTGAGTTTATCCGATTTATTAGATAATACTGATATAAATTTTTACTTTTATCCTTACGATCTAGTTATTAATTAACCTGCTTTTGCTAAACATTGACTTATATACCTACACCCAATAGTGGATAGGTATTTGGAGGTCAAAGTGGAACAATGTAAATGTTTATTTTACCTACAATAAACAGTCAAGCACGGTCGTTTGTTTAACGAATTTGGGTTTTGGTGATCGCAGTATATTGTTGTTGTTATAACAAGTCAAGACTGTCTACTAATGAATGAATATACCTATATTTTTCATAAGGTATTCTTCATTTTTCCGCAAAGAAAAACGACAACATGTAAACACAACGCATCCTGTCCAAGAAACTTCTGTCTATTTTCCGAAAGAAATAAACAATTTTAGAGACTAACGCAATTCCCCGTTTGCGTATGACAGAAGCAAACCGTTTAAAATTAGATCGAGTTCAAACAATGATAGTTATTTACTTTCACTATATTGCAATCAATGTGCACAACGCGGCAACGCCGACTGGAAACGCTACGTCTTCTTAAAGGACGTGACCGAGATTCTCATTTGTTTTAATTGTTCCATGATTAAATATAAATTACTTTGTGTGGTTATGAGTTCAGTAAAGTAAGAATTTGATGTTTGTAAGATAATGATAATGTATGGATTCGATTGGCTCATGGATGGATTAAACAAGCAATAAAATAGTGATTATAGGTAGGAATTTTGATAGGAATGCTATTTGGTTTGACAGTTACTACGTGAAGAGTGTGTTTCTTGTAACGCCTCTGCCATTCAATTTTCATATACATATGTATTTACATTTTAGAACATATGAAGCAATGGATGAATGATTCAGATCGTGATTGAAAAGTGTGTTACGCAATTGGGGTCTTTTCTTTTTTATCGTTCAATTGTTTTCTCCTCTGATAGGAATCAGAGGAGAAAACAACACAGGAATGTTGCCACATTCCATCAGTTCGGATACATTCATACAATAATCTTTCGTCTATAGGCCGACTGCTTAACTGAGACGTCGCCTGAGGTAGCAGCGCGATGCGGGAGGTGTGTGGTGTAGCAATGTGAGAGCTCAGTGATTAGTCAACTTGAGAGAACTATCACCCCTCCCGCACCGCGCAGCTACCTTTTTTTTTATTGGAGAAATGCTCATGCATACTGCACTGCCACGGGGAGATAGTGCAGTTATGTGGGACTCTAAGCCACTAAAACTCCACGGTGTCCTCCTCTGCCGCTTACGGCGGGAACACGGGCACGCGTTAGCACTTATCCGTGAACCCGCCGTGGCTGTCCGTTACCGGACCCTCCTCTGGGGAGTACTCCCCATCACCGGCGCACCAGAACACACAGCACGCCGCGACCACCCCAGGGACCACACCAGCACATGGGCGCCAGACGACCCCGTGTCTGGGCACCCTTGGTCCCCCTGCGACGGGTCAGGACATTGGCCCCGCCGCCTGCCAATTTTCGGCTGCAGAGGATAGGGAGAGCGGCCACCGTAATACCGACACTCCTCCTCCCCTGCAGCCCCACCGCGTCCGCCATCATACGGTGGCGACTCCGTCAAGGCCGCGGAAGGTAGGGAGAGTGGCGCACCGCAATACCGGCACTCCTCTCCCGCCGCGGCCTCCAATCCTCAGCCGCGATGCCTCCGATACGACATCGCGGCCCGCCTCAGTTGCGATGTCGCCAAACGGCACCGCAACCTACTTTTGGCTGCTACGTCGTTGGCTTGGCAGCAAAAGCCCTGACGAGCGGCCCCTCCTCGGGTTCCTCTTCGCTTCACCGTGGGTGTCCAAGCCACGGCTTCTGAGCCCCCCCGCCTCGACAATGCGGGAACCCACCGGGGGGAACCGCGCAGCTACCTCAGGCAACGTCTCAGTTAAGCTGTCAGCCTATACAACGATTGGATATCAGGATATCACACACCCATCCCACAAATACGAAAGTAGTATTCGAATTTTGGAAAGTCATTTTTAAATAGATATATAGAAAGCTCTTTATCATGTACAGTCACCAAAAGAGATAAGTAATTAGGGTCATCGGATATAGTTGAAGTTTAGTAAGAAGCCAATGAATATTTTCGAATGAAATTTTATTTGATAAATGAGCTGTTTATCTTCTATTAATTAAATTAAACTTTATTCGAAAACATCCATCGGTTTCTTACTAAACTTCAACTATACCGACGACCCTGGTTACTTATCTCAAATTTCATTCCCAAACTTTGTTTGTGGCGAAATATTGTACCTTGGGCTAAAATATTGCTATGCGTATTTGATTTGATCTTCTATTCAAAGGGAAAAGATAGAATAGGTGAAAATATATTGTAAGTACCTAATCTGAATTCTACGAAAAAAAAATATTTGGGCGACGAATCTTTTGCCGAGTGATTGAATATACCTACATAATAGGTAGTTACATACTATGTAGTTTACAGATTCGTCGCGTTTATTCAATGTAGTTTAATATTTATGTGGTAATACGAATGGGAAATGAGACCGCAGCTCAATCCAATAAAAATCAATCCATCAATCCGTAAAGTAACAAAGCCTCTAAAAAAAATCGGTTTACGTTTCGGCCAACCTGTAGCTCGGTGAAAAAAAGTGAACCACAGATGTATCACTAATCTGGTTGACGCCTTTTGAAAAATCTCGCACTGTAGTCAGTCAGCACGGTTATTTTTATTTATTTATTTATAAAAAAAAATATTACTATTATTATCATAGTTGTTCCAGAGTTCTTGGTAACCTTCTTGGTCCACTTTAGCCACCCAAACCCATAGTCCAACTTTTTATTTTCCATATCCTGCAATAGTCTTACACCAACCGGGGGTTATCCTTGGGTGCACTTGCATAGCGAATAGAGGGATAATCGTCGGTTGGTGCCGCATTTCATTAAAATTTCCTAAGGGGCTTCTGCGAGTTGGCTTCGGCCCTTCGTACGCCTTCCAAAGGACCGGGACCTCATGTTCCCGAGATAGATAAATTAATGTTATTATCTATTTATTTATTAATACAAAACATACAGTGGGCGTCCTTATCGCTTTCTGCGATCTCTTCCAGGCAACTTTGGAATGAACAGTGATTGCGTGGATATAAAAAATGGAGTTGTCACTGGTGCAAAATAATATACTATTATTTATTTATTTCTTCCTATATACTTTATAAACACACACACACTTTTTGTTTTACTATAATAGATAGGTACAGTA
Organism: Luperina nickerlii; assembly: GCA_963855955.1. Classification (NCBI taxonomy): domain Eukaryota; kingdom Metazoa; phylum Arthropoda; class Insecta; order Lepidoptera; family Noctuidae; genus Luperina; species Luperina nickerlii. Next base: position 10,652,466 of record OY979681.1, on the reverse strand, counting down.
GCGGTCATAGATATATACTCGTATAATGCTGTTTATTATAGACATAAACAAATACATACTAAATATACTTAAAAACAACGAAAATAAATGATGACTACAGATTATTGCAGCTACGAAAACAAGATCATAAGAACAAGTACAGTGCGTGCCACGTAAGAAGAGACTTGACACACCACGTGGTTTGACATGCGCAGTACACGATTTTAGTTATCTTTAGCGGTATGAGGTCTGAGTGCGGGACGGAACCGGACGTCATAGGGGCGGCGGAAAGAGGCGGGGGAGGCGGGGTCAAGTCTCTTCTTACGTGGCACGCACTGTAATGTTCCTTCACGAGTTTCTTAAATACAGCTAACGATTGCGAGCGTTTTATTTGAACTGGCAATGCATTCCATAAACGAACGGTTATAAGCGGGGTTGACTGCCAGCAGTCAAAATATCATCAGCCTAGCCTTTTCCTGACTATGTTGGAGTCGGCTTCCAGTCTGACAGCCGAGTACGCAGTAAAAAAACAAAATAAAAATATTTTATTTCACATAAACCTAGAATCGTCTGAAGCCAGATGCACGGTTCCAATTGGTCGTTTCCTATAGAGAACAGCGGGCAATAAACGGTATTAAAAAAAATAGCTTTTAAAATGTTATAAAATTACAGCGTTAATAGGTATGGGAGGACAGTGTAGGCCTATCAACAAGTACCAGGTACACAGCGTGCTTGTAAAATTGGTTACCACATGTAAAGCATGCGTCGCTTTGTAAGATAAAAGTACTGTAAAGGATTTGGTGATTAAAAATATTTCCATAAAACGCTTTCAATTGTCTAGGTAGGTACAATGCGTGCCAAGTAAGAAGTGACTTGACACACCACGTGGTTTGACATGTGCAGTACACGATTTAGGTATCTTTAGCGGTATGAGGTCTGAGTGCGGGACGGGACCGGACGTCATAGGGGCGGCGGAAAGAGGCGGGGGAGGCGGGGTCAAGTCTCTTCTTACGTGGCACGCATTGTACCTATGTGTTTACTTATATTCCAAAAACAAATGACTCGTCTCTATGGTCCAGCGCACAACGCGGCCGAAGGCCGCTTTCTGCGGCCAAAACTCCAAAATTAAAGTTTTTAGTTAGGGTTTTTTTGTCATCAAGTTGGCTTAAGGAGTCCCCTAAGAGACGAAAAATGTTCGGAGTGAGGTCCCTTGCCTCGAATCCCTTCCATAATCTTAGTCTGAATGTGGCCGTTACGGCACGTGTAGCCACGCGTAGGGAAAATCGATTAATAAACGCTTGCATTGAACACGTGTGAAAGATTTTACTGCCAAGAAAACCTTAAACAAAAAAATGGATTCTACATCTGAAGGTAAGTACAATACTTTAAAAAAAATTCTGCTTATAAAATACTAAATAGTATATTGTTAAAAAGAGATATGCCCAGGCTGTGTTTTATTAATATTATTTTTTTTGTTATCTATATAGTCGAGTGAAAACTTTTTTATCTTGATAGATCCTGCTCTCTAAGTTATTGAAAGTTGTTAATAATATTATTATGTACCAGAAAAAAGAAAAATTAGCTGCCCGTAGCTGCCCGTTGAGTTTTTGAAGTGAAAACTTCTTTAGCATCGTTGTGATTCGAAATTTTATGAAACGAAAAAGCAACAGTAAAAAGAGACATACAAGATGTAACGTGGGAGAAAATGAGATAGGAAGCATTATACAGTGTTTTTGTTTTTTATTAGTACAAATGACATCACATTTAATGGATGTGTGGGCGTGGGCGTGGGTGTGGGTGTGGGTGTGGGTGTGGATGGATGGATGGACGGATGGATGGATGGATGGATGGATGGATGGATGGATGGATGGATGGATGGATGGATGGATGGATGGATGGATGGATGGATGGATGGATGGATGTTCTTTAGCATCGTTGTGATTTGAAAGTTTATGAAACGAAAAAGCGACAGTAAAAAGAGACATGTAAATACATAAGATTTAACGTGGGAGAAAATGAGATAGGAAGCATTATACAGTGTTTTTGAAGGTTTCATTTCTACCACGTGTGAATTGCACACATGCTGTTTTTTGTAAGTACATTTATTTACAAGAATGAGCAAGTGAGACGGCCATTTGGAATTCACTATTTCTGATAATAGATTCATGATAAACGACCCTAAAAACCCCTATATACCAATTTATAGATCATAATAAGTTATAGATCATCATCAAATTCGTAATCAGTGACTACGAAAACCTATAAATTGTCATTCAGCTAGATTATGTTGAATAATATACGCTATTTCACGCGAGGGGGTAGTCAATAGAGGAGGAAGGGGGTGGCTTTTAAAATTTTTAATACCTATCAAATTCGTAATCAGCGACTACGAAAACATATGAATTGACATGCATCTTGATTATGTTGAATAATATACGATATTTCACGCGAGGGGGTAGTCAATAGGGGAGGAAGGGGGTGGCTTTTAAAATTTTTAATATCAAATTCGTAATCAGCGACTACGAAAACATATGAATTGACATGCATCTTGATTATGTTGAATAATATACGCTATTTCACGCGAGGGGGTAGTCAATAGGGGAGGAAGGGGCTGACTTTTAAAATTTTTAATAAATAATTCGTAATCAGCGACCCCGAAAACCCCCGAGTAAGAAATTTTAAATCAATTACTTGATTTTTCGAGTTTTGGCCAGCTTTTTGACAATCGGCCGATTGATAGTATGTTACGCAATTAGGATACAGGTGGAACCTTCCTTAATAACATAACATCACGCCTATATCCCCGAAGTGTAAGGCGGTAGAGAGGTGTAGATGTCATGCTCTACAGCAGAACCACTTTGACTATATTATGATTGTAAAAATTACAGGATAAAATGTGGATAATGTCTTTATTTTTGTAGCTTAATATGAAAAAATCATATATCGTTAGTTTCTTGGAAAATATCAATTCAAAGTGGTCATGCTGCATAGCATACTCTCCAGCAGAACCACTTTAAAATAACGGTTATTTCATGCTGATTATGCACAAATCATAATAAAAATAAATGTATATTTATTGTATATCAAGATAACATCTACAATTTTAGATAAATACTTACTGATTTTTAGTAACATATAAATGTTTTATCAGAATGCGCCTGCCATGAATTTCTTAGCAAATAACAAGATTAATAGATTAATACATAAATATATTTCTTTACGATAAATAAATTATAAATAAATTAATAAATTGTATATCAAGGTGTAGCTATAGGAACCCACATCGCGTCTTCCACGTGTACTATAGTACCAAGTAATCTCTTAGGATCATTGGGTGCTTCGCAGCTTAGAGCAGATATTTCATAAAAAAGGAATAACCCTCGATATTTCGTCACAGGAATCATAACGAGGTATATCGGATTTAAGAATTAAATCGATGTTAAAATGGTTCCAATACCTAAACAAAAAATATATGTTTATGTCTATAAAAATATTTCCATTGCAGCTGATAAAAAGTGTAATAAAAAATAATAATAGAGACATAAAAAGTTCAATGATTTAGCTTGTTGCCATAATAATTAATTGGAGAGATAGCATTGCAATTACATTGAGTTTATATGCAGTAAATAAACAGTGCAATAGTTTTATACTTAGGCACTATTAATATTATTTCTTCATAAATAATATTTACTAACCACTCAAACGTCCCGCTCCCCTCGGTTACGTCATCTAAAATATCCTAGAACATTTTTTTAACGGGCCGCGGCGCGCCTCCCCTCTTATACACGACTTGTACACAAAAAAATAGTATGGACCGCTGTTAAACTAATGGCTGTTTCTTCAAGTGGATAGACCAGGGTTCATTACAAAGCTTGTTTCGTAACTTTAAATGACTTTCATGTATGTACATAAAAATAAATAGCTATATTGAACCCAGTCTTTATAAAAGAATATTTTATATTTATCACTTCCATAAATTGTTTAAATATATAAAAAAATTGATTTTAAAAATAAATAAATTCGGTCTCAAAAATAAATAAATTCGGTTTTATTTATATTTAATTTGAAATTAAGGTCGCACAATTTTGGAAAATGTAACAGAGTTTCAAGGGTTCCGACATAAATTCTCTAAGTAAGGGTTTGATTCTGATTGGTGTTATAAAACCAACTGTAGATCCCGCTGAGCTGTCTACGGCTCAGCTTATATTATGATCTATAATTATAAATATAAATACTGTAAATGAAGCAGATCCGTATCTGACTATGTCTAAGGCAACTATCCCACCGCTAGCAACTAAAAACAGGCCGACAATTAGGCTAAAGAGGCAATCTCCCGTACGTTTCTTGAACGAGGAAATCGTTGATAGCTACTCTGTTGTTCCTCATCTTTACAAAATGTTAAATACCTAGCTGTAGCGATCTTGGCGACGTGCATTTTGACACATATGCCAAGTTTCATAGAACAACTATTAGTGATGTTTAATTTCATTTTTTTCCATTTTGTTGTATCTTTGTTTGTTTTGTTCTATTGAATTTTACTTTTACTGTTAATTTTAGTTTTATATTCCATCGCGTAATGTTAACTATTACTTTTTTAAATTTTAGTTAATTGTTGTTGTTGTTTGTTGTTGTTGTTTATTGTTGTTGTTGTTTTTGTTTGTATTTTTTAGTTAGTTTTTTTGTTTATTTTAAGGTATAGTGCTTGTGGCACACCTTATATGTTTAAGGGGCATGTGGTGCTAACCTGTAAGAACTTGTTACACTAACCCTAGATTTTGGTATAGTTACTTTAAATATTTACAGTGTAAACAATTGTTGGTTGGCCAATAAAGCAAGATAAAATAAAAATGGCTAGTTACTTCCTCGTCGGCGGAAGGCCAGGTGCCTTATTGATTTACAGATAACGCACCAGCATTGGAGATGTTATGGAGAACATAGGTAAGTATATAATAACGACGAACGAAATTATGATTCATATCAGGGCAAAGCTGAGCGAATCTAATGAAAGTAGTACATATGCGAATAAAAACGCGGCTAGAAAATTATTAATTGTAACGTTTTTCTGTTTGTTTATATTTAATTTTGAAACGATACGTTTAGGTATTTAATATTCATTAGTAGACAATGGAAATTGTGGAAACAAACGGTATTATTTTTAATTAAACGCAGGTTTGTGAACTCTAGACCTAAATTAATTACTTTATTATTTTGGTTCATTTTATTGTACAAAATGAAAATTATTATTTCTGACCGTAGTGTTGTAAACTTTGCCTATTCTAGTTTTTTACCTTAGTCACGTATAATTATTTTGTCTAACTTAAGAACATAGTGGCAATAATTAACTAGTACATCATTATTAAGTTCTAGTACCTATTTCTAGTTGGATACTCTGTACACTTGGCGAATGAGATCTAGACCAAAAAAGTGTATGTAACATATTAACCGACATTTTATTTTTCACTTAGGTAGTTACTCTCAAACGTTGTTAATTTCATTCATTGTGATTTTATTTTATTTATAATATACATCGAAAGAAACTTCGTTCCAGCCGGGTATCCAACGACATCTCTCGACTTTTTCAAATAATATTTCTTAATAAAGAGTAGGTATATCATTATTACTATTAGAATAAGTATATTATTTGTAAATACAAGCGTAGTTGATCAATATAGTGTCTCAAAAAATCCTACTTGATATTGATTGAAACTTCGTACAACAGTTTACCGATCAAATGAGATTTAGATTTGTTGTTAGAACTTTCTCCCAAAAAACAAGTTTTCTTTACGAAATATATTTTTTTTCGTGTTAGTTGAAGGCCTTTTAAGGCAGTTAGAAAGAGTTGAAAGACTCTAATTCAAAGTTTTTCTTGAGAAACGAAAACTAAAGTAAATCTTCGCATGTGTGAAAGAAATATTTTTAAGAAATCAGATTGGCTTTTCTGCCATTCGACGTTTTCATACCACCTTTTTTGCTATAGGTACCCACAGAAATGTAACAAATTTAATTTCAATGTGAATTTTTTTGTTGCATTCACGCTGTTTTAGATGCAAATAAAGATCCTAGTAGACGACACATAACACACGAGTGAGTAAATTGGCTCGGTAGAACGTTTCACAATTTTGGCTCTACACAGTGCACTGCAACTCCCCATGGTGCAGCTGCTATTACAAACGCGAATCAAAAACAAAGCTGTAGACGTTTTACAAAATATCCGCAGGCTACTCATGGAAACATGGCTATGACTGAACCTTTTTCGGTCTAAATAATTTCTCAAAACAATATTAGTAATAGGTAGGTACTTATTTATAAAAAAACGTCTTGTAAAACTATTCTAAATTTCAAGTTGATAGAATTAGCAGTTCTTGAGATATCCGGCTGTGACAGACGGACAGACAGACAGACTGAGTCGCACCTTATGGGTTCCATTACCATTTTGGTACGCAACCCTAAAATCACTACTGGTTTGTAAATCTTTTTTATTGCGTTATTTTTGTAATCTTTGATTTGTGGGTCCCATAAGCATGAATGGCCTTTATAACTTTCAATTACTTGCACTTGATTGCTCCATGTTTGTGTAGAATATTAATAACTTAATTTAAAAAAGTGTCCATGGAGTTTCTTGCACGTTTTTCTCCATAGAGATCTACGTTTTGGAATGGGTAGTTGCCCATTCCGTTTATAGTTTTAGTTAAGTAACGATTTAATTTAATTATTTTGATTAATTAATTAGGTATTAGTTATTATTTGCTTAGGTATTTATTTCCATACCATTACGGATGTATACAATTAACCTTTGACTGAAACTCTTTGCGGTACCAAGCACCAAACTTCGTCTTTACCAAAAAGTTTAAGAAACCGAAGGGTTCGTTTACGTAAATATCTTTTTACTAGCAGCGCCCCGTGGTTTCACCCGCGTAAGTTTCAATCTCGTGGGAATATCGAGATAAAAAGTATGATAATAGATAAAGTGTGTTAATCCAAGAAATGGTCTATCTATGTGCCAATTTTCATCTAAATCTGTTCAATGGTTTACGCGTGATTGAGTAATAAACATCCAAACATCTTCATAAAATTTCACATTTTTTAATATGATGAGTAGAAAGTAGGATTGACAAAGGAACATTTTGATTAGCCCCTAAATCAATATCTGCCCACGGGCTGTGCTAACCGCACAGCCCGAAGGGTGTTCGACATATAGATACCAACTTCAATAGTTTGCTTTACCTATGTAATCTATTTATCTTGCGGTCCCATCTAAAGTGGTATTTATAGGCTTTACATAAGGCCGATGTCGATAGACGTTGAAGTATTAAAATTATTATTTATGCTTTTATAAGAGGGGTTCAGGTGAGGTACAGAATATTCTGGAGGCGATCTTCAAATGAAATATAAACAGCGTATGTCCACACAGGTTGCTTCTGTTGTTTATCAAATATCATAAGACAAACAATCTTAACAAGACCGAAGACCGGCGATAAGACCGCCCATTGTGTCACCCTTTGTACAGTTTCTATATTTATGTCTGTAATTTATATGGTGCAATAAAGAGTATTCTATTCTATTCTATTCTAATCTTTTGTTTTATGGATAAAAATTGTCAACTAATGATTTATTTGGTATTAGGTACTGCCCGGCTTTGCGCGTTGTTATACCCATTTTTATAGTAGGCTTCTCCGGCGCGCATCACACATCAACTTAACAAAGTTTCATCACAATCGGTCGAGCCATTTTCGATTTTTGCGAGACTAACGAACAGCACTTGATTTTTATGTATAAGAAAGATGTATAAGTGTAAGCTGGGGCCTTTTTAAATTTACAAATATTTGCATTTCTATGAAAATCATACCGCAGGTGTTTATAAAATGTCAAGGTTTAGGTGCTCAGTTCCAATTTGCTTTTCCCTACGGTAAAGAAAACAGCGAGAATCCATTTTACAGCTCCATTTTAACTTTGCTTCTAAGACTGTGCTTTAATGGACTTATAAGTAAAAGCTTGTAGTAAGGATTAGTATTTTCTAATTTAAATTTTTATGTTAGTTAAGTAAAAGCGAACGCGTCAGGGTTACCAGCGAAATTCAAATTATCTTACGTTTTTTTGCAATTTACAGGTCAGTATTAGGTTGTATGGTGATCTAAATAAGATTTGCGGCCGTAACAAACATTTATTTTAAGCATTATAATCATAAAAATCATCAATACATCTCTTTTAGTTCGTTTAACTCTATTGAATAACAATGTATGGCACAAATCACAAAATATCCTATTACTATAATCTGTGCAATCGAAGCCTTAGAAAAAAAAACTATATCACTACGTCATACCTTCTTTTTAAGTATAAAAGAAGACGTATTATTTATTATTCAGCGCTAATACGGCGATGCTTACTGACTACCTAGAAATGTTCATTATTCATAATTTCTAAAGAAAGGGATTGACGTAAATTGCTATATCAAGAACCCCTAATTACCAGATAGTTTATAGCACGAAATATAACAGTTTAAAGAGAAATTTAATTAAAATTATAAAGTAAATTCCGTATGCTTTAGCAAATTTGCATTAGGTATGTATGTAGGACCCGCAGGATACAGTACACAAACAAGAGTTTTGTTATTTTTAGTTTATTTTGTTCGTATAATATTAATTTTACTTTGACTACAGTTACGTTTGAAATCAGTTTGTAAATATTTAAATTGTAATCTGTGGAAAATTTTGCGGGTAGTATACTTGTTAAGTTATTTCTGTTTATTTTTGAAATACTTCTGTTTGTTTTCCCTTACATAAATAAAATAAAGCATAAACATAACAGCATAATCAGCCTTTATTCCCACTGCTGGGACACAGGCCTCCTTTCTGGGAGAGGGAGGGGGCCGTAATCTAACAAGCGGTCCCATTGCGAGTTAGTACACATTTCTTGTTTTTTTTTTATTAAAATATAACAATTACTTAATACGTAGTATTGAAATTCATCGATTTTTCGTTCAAGATTTCTTAATAGCATTCAGGTAAGTTTTTACTTTCCTTTCCTAGTTCAAGCAAAAGGTGTTATTGAGTTTTTCAGTTACTTAAGAAACTCTTTACAACAGCCCGAAGTTTGAAATGGTGCACCCGATAAAAGGTTTGCCTTTTCACCCGATCGGCGCCCCGTGAATTCTTTAGGGTGTGGAAGCACCCATAAATATAAACAATTTTCAGTATGAACTCTGGAATCCGAAAATACTTTTTCGTCGAGTAGGCGTTCGATTTTCTTATGGAAATACTGCTATTTTTCTCGAAACTAGAGGTATTTCTGTTACGTATTGTAGTTTTGTATGTGTATTTTTTGTATTTGTATTTTGGCCTTTACCCTGCAGTGGAAGAATATTATGCTGGTATTGTTACTTTATTATCGTACTAGCTTCCGCCCGCGGCTTCGTCCGCGTGGTATGTTGATAAAAAGTAGCCTATGTCGTTCCCCAGAGTACACGCACAACGGACCGAATGGGAGTCTCAGTGCGGAAAAGGGAGTCCCATCATCATCCCCAGAGTACAATGTATCCCCATACCAAACATCAAAATCGGTTCGGAGGCTTCGGAGATTAGCCAGAACAAAGAGACAGACAGACAAAAATTTACAAAATACTGTTTGTTATAAGTACCGTATAACGTTTCCGTGTAAACAAAAGAGATGCAAATATTAAATAGTTGATCGCTGACTGTTCACACTGCCGGCGAGGACTCGCTCCACTGCATTGTCGCTGAGCGAAAAGAGCTATCAAAGATATAACTCGCTCAGCGATACTCGCTTGGCGGTCAGAGCTCACGCCGAGAGACCAACCAGACAAACCCCTGTGGGACTAACCGCCCCAAGCGAGTGGTGCGAGTAATCACCCGACGCACTCGGACACTCGCTGATAGCCCAGCGAGGCAGCGACAAAACTATCAGAACTACACACTCGCTGTTCGCCAACTCGTTTTCAGTTGCTAGTTTTACTCACTACTCATTCATCGCCGGCGGTGAGACAACTTCCTAAATCACAAGCATCTCAAACAAAGCCGTTTATAAAACAAAGATTAAGAAGAAAAACATCAACAAAAGCGAACGTTTCCTTGAACGGCATAAACTGCTAGAAAATTCATGGAGATACGGGCGGCTTACGGAATCATTCCACGTCCCTGCTTTATTATTATGAGCACAAACAAATTGGTATTGCCACGTATGTCATTGTTGAATTACCTACATACTCGTACATCGTGCTAAGAGATCGACACATATTCTTGCTTTTAGTTTATCCTTTTGAAGTGAAGAACTTTTACCTTTTCAAGACGTGCACAATATCATTCTGCATTAGGGCCTAGAGGCATGATATCAGTGAAGATTGGCCAAGTTCTTTTACAACATATCCAGGAATTAACGCACAAGCAAGCACTCCAGTTAAAATATTATGTTATAATCAAAATATAGGTACATACACTGAATTTTTAAGATTATGTATAAAATATTGTTTATTTATTAAATTAGTTATACTGATCGTGAGAGGGGCCCGTGGCTAAATAATAACTGAGGCACAGGTCTATCGATCAGGTTAAGCTACGCTTGCCGCGGTTGATATGTGGATGGGTGACCATCTATACATACCGACTCCGTGCCTCGGAAAGCACGTTAAGCCGTTAGTCCCGGCTGTCATTCGTGGATCTTTGGCCAGTCGTTACGGGTCGTCAGAAGCCAGAAAGTTTGACAACCAGTCTTACCAAGGGGTATCGTATTACCCAGTAACTGGGTTGTGGAGGTCAGATAGGCAGTCGCTCCATGCAAAATACTGGTATTCAGCTGCATCTGGTTAGACTGGCAGCTGACCTCAACATTGTTGGGAAAAGGCTAGGCAGATTGATAGTGAGAGAAAATTGTGGTCACATTATAAATCAACGCAAGTACACAATCGCATACGTCTAAGGGTAATAAGCATCACCTTTGTACCAATTTTACTGTTCTGTTTTTTTTTTGTTGTCATTTTATATAGGTATGTGTATAAATAAATGGTAAAATAAATAAGGGTCTAACGTATTAAGTACTATGTCCATTTTGGTTTATTGTTACTGTACAGTGGAAGTGTGACTGTAATCTACGTAGTTTTAATAATTTTTGGCATGCAAAATTACCTATATTAGGAACTAGCTCACCCCGCGAACCTCGTACCGCCTCAGATTGTGAATTATGCTTTTATTTTTTTCTTTTCATGTATTTTTCCCATGTTTTAATAGATATTCTGCTATTCGTGGTTGAGGCAAATCCAACAAATCAAATATAAAAATCGGTCCAGCCGTTCTTCATTTATAAATGGTGTAACTAACCCGACTTTGTTTTATTTATATACCAGCTGACCTGGCGAACTTCGTATCGCCTCAGAATCAATGAGAAAGAATGTATGAGAAAATAAATTATTTTCATTATTATTTTTTTCCTGAAATTTTCCCAGTTTTTTATAGTTATACTGCTCTTCGGGGCGGAGACAAATCAAATATCATAATAATCGGTCCAGCCGTTCTGGAGTAGTAAATAGTGTAACTAACCCGACTATTTTATACAAATAGATAGAAGAAGATAGTTGACAGAAATCGAGCCAGTAACCGATTCTGAACAAAACACTTTCTGAATGTGCATTAATTTAGTTACGTATTGTAAAATTACCGTCAATTTTCTGAAGTGAGATTCAGAAGTGACATTTTTAAATTGAAAATGGAGCCCACATGTATCGAAATGTGCACATTTTTACGAACGGCGCTTTTTGAAAGAAAAGAGCCATCAGAGCCATATATGTATAATCTCCGCAGGCGTGATTCTCTAAGGGAACTGTTTAAGGAAATTAACATCATGACGGTGCCTTGTCAATGTATCTACGAAAACATCATGTATGTAAGAAAAAAAACTTACATCTTTTTAGTAAAAGAGGTGAAAGACATAATTATAGTACTCGAAATAGGCACCTATTAGTTCAACCAGGTTTCAGACTGGCTAAAGTAGACTCATCTTTTAAGGGGTACTGTTGAAAATGTTATAATAAAATACCTCCCCACATTCTTCAACTAAATGAGACAAAATTCAAGTCTTGTGTAAAACGCACACTATGCAGTCAGGCATATTATAAGTTAGGGGATTACATCGCTGATAAAAATGCCTGGCTCAATGCTGGTCCTGCTCCAGAAACACAACTAATTGATTAACACTTGAAAATACTGTTGGAGCTGCTGAAGATTGTAAGACTATCTTTGCATTGTATAAACTCACTTTCCTTTGTATTGTATAATTAAATAACACAGATGTGAATTCTATGTATGTACTATACCCTATGTACCGGGTAGTGTCTTTCATTAACTTGAATGTGCCCCTGGCGGCTGATAGTATGTCATGCTCACACAAATGTCTCGCTGACGGTGGCGTGTGTGTTGGATCATTTAGCTCCCTTCAAAATGGTTGAGCTGAATGATGCTGATTTATGCGTCATGTTCGTGAACGGGCGCCGTCAGTTGGGGCTGATCATCACTTAGCTGCCTCGGCTTATTTTTAAATATTTTATTTTTGGATTGTTGTTTTCTTACTATTTGCTGTACTCTGGACGCTTTTAACGCGTACGTGTTTTTTACATCGTTTTCACATATGTATATGTAATCGTAAATTCAACATTAATGATGTAACTAATATTTTTGTAAAAATATAATTTAAAAGAGTTTCCATGGAGTTTCTTGCCCGTTCTTCTCCATAGGGTCCTACGCTTTAGAATGTGTAGCTTCATATTTTCTGAATGACCAACTTCTTGAAAATTCAAAAGTGCCTGTAAATGATTTAATTGAAATAAATGCTTTGACTTTGAGTTTTGTCACCGTTGAACATGGAAATCCTAGACTACTTCAGAGTTAAATACCAGGGGGCCTGAAAAGGCCACTTTGGAAGAATCATAAAAGGATAACAGTATGAACCATAATGGACAGTTAACTGTTAAGTTAATTGTATCAAATCCCATTGGTGAAGGATTTTTCAATTATTTTTTGTCTGTGCTAAAATACCAATCAATCTAATCCAAATCCAACCACAATCACTTTAATTATACCTACGTAGTGCAGCGAAAAAAAGAAAAACATGGACTGTCTTCACCATATTATGACCCATAATATTATCGTTTTATGATTCTGCGAAAGTGGCCTTTTTAGGCCCCCAGGTCATAGATCTATAGATCTCTGTCTACTTTATTGGCTAAATTACTCTCAGCCAGAGTGTCAGCAAACAAGTAATGGTTTCCAATAAATCTGGGCCGAAGATACTGAGGGTTATTTGTTTTTGCCCCGCTGATACCCAGAATCACAGTAATCACGATTTGAAAAGGGGATGATGAAAGACTGAAAGAACTAGGTATTATGATTATTTTTGCAAATGATGTTGCTGCTAAGAAAATTACAGGGTTAAGGTATATTATAGCCACATCGGGCTGTAGCCCAAATCAGCGCGGTGCGGCCCGCCTGCGCTGCTGGGAAGTTTGTTGTGCCACTTCTTCTTCCCAGCGAAAGCACCAGGAAGTGTTGAAGGGCGGGCGTTTCGGGGGACGGACTGTGTAAGTGTGACTGAATTTTGACGTTAGAAAAGTACAAATTCTCAGCCTAATTTGAATAAACGACTTTTGATTTTGTCCAGTGCGTTGGTTCATACAAAATGTACGAAAGCGTTGCATGATTTAGGAGGATAATTAAAACGCGGCGCGGCCCACCAGATTGTGCGTCAGCAATTAATGTGGACATGCCCAGCATATACCTTCCTGATATAATTTCAACTTCCTCTTAAAGGGCATTTGGCCTAATCAAATTCCGAAAATTTGAATTCCCAAAATTCACACGCTCAATTAGTGACGTTCTTCTCTTTGTCACATTCAGAATACGTCATGGTCCTCATTATCATGCTGTTATTGTAACGCTGTTGTGGTGGCCTTCCATTTCAAGTATCGATGGAGTTTGAATTATCTATATCAAACAGAAGTGAGGAAGAATTCAGGAAAACCATTTCCCAGAAATGAACGACATAGGCTTACTAAAATCAAGTTAAGTTGAAGAACTTGGGTTAGTCTCCGTTCAGCAAAGTTTGTTTATTGGCCTATTTTTTACAACTAAAACTTCCGTACGGTCTTTTTAATTCAAATTTGGGGCAAACGTTACAGGTATTTCTTTAGTAACCGACTTCAAAACAGGAGGTTCTGTATTCGACCCGAATGTATGTACATATGTATGTTTGTAAGTCCAAAAACTCAAAAACTAATTAAGCAATTTTGATCATTAATGTGATCTACATACTTTCAGGAAGGTTTTAGTATATAATACATTAGGCAATTCATGAATAACATTTACTCTGGAAAGGACAATGAACTCTTTCTTGAACACGGCAATCATTATAGGGGAAATGAATGAGTACAGAAGCACACCTTAGCCAATCCCTTCCGGGAACACATGCGTTCTATAAAATTCTTCATAGTTACGGTAACCCCATTTTGCTACGTCACTGCTTGTTAGCAGAGCTCTCATAATATTATTCAGGTCACACGCTTAGTGAAGGCAATTCATTAGGTTAGATGGACATAATCTGCGATTCAGCGATCTGCTCCCCTAAGTTTTGCTCTAGTTATTGTTCATTACATAGAAGTTGGTTCATACTCTCTATCTTATCTCATCATAACAAATATTTAGAAAAAAATACTTCGCCCAGCCAAACCCCATGCAACAAAGAATGAACTAATTATTCTTCAATGTTTAATTAACAAGACAGTATCATAAATTTTCATTACCAGCTGAAACATAAATTAAATGGGTCCGGACCCGATCACGTTTGAGATAAAATAAAATACAAAATTCGGAACCCGATACAAAATGTATTTTAAACGCATTTACGCTCTTTTTTAGAACGAATAATTGATTCCATCACGCGTTACTTGAATTATTGTGTTAATTATTGTGTTTATAATAACGTTGTTGTTGTTTCGTTTATTTAGCAACATGTACCTACATACAGCTTCTTACATTGTGAAATAAACTTAATTGTTATAAACAAACCTTCGATTAAACCGAAAATTTCGACGTAATAAATAAAATACATAAATCGAGTTTTATTGCAGGCCAAATAAAAAAAAACACAATAAAACAAACAATTAAACACAGGTAAGTTAACCCATACGAAGTCTCTAAAAAAACATATTTTTTATATGTATTTATTCAACAAGTCTTTCGTCATTTAATAATATCAGACCAAAGTTCCAGCTTTACTCTTCTATATCAGAAATATAACGAAATTTAAATGAAACATTTCGACTCTGAATCAACTAATATATACATACATGTACCCTCATTAATGCACCTACGTACTTACCTATGATCATCATCATCATCATTAGGACCTTGATGAACTCCTAATATTTTTGACACTGATTTTGAAATTACACCTAATATTTTTTTGACGCTATATTTATTTATTGACATATTTTATATGAATTGACTCTTGAACTGCTTAAACATTTCACATCAATTCAAATTAAGCTTTTATATGTATTGTTTCCGCATATGATAATTTTAGTTAACATTGTATTTGGTATTGTTTCTGCATGTGATTATTTTATTTAATATGTAATGTTCAACACAATGTAAATTGTTTATGATGAAATGACGCTGAGTGATGTCAGCTTTAAATCACAGCTAATAAGCTACCAGGCAAACATATTGTAGATAGCATTAAACTTGTAAACTTAAATAGCTATATCGTTGATGGGTTAATTGAATTAGCGAGGATGTGAGTGACTTTATTTTATGTAATGTGTTATGTACTGTGTTAGATGAGGAGTTTGTCTGTAAATAATTGCTTTTAACGTTGAATAGCACTCTGTCATTATTCTAAATCAGCCAAATCAATAGGATGAGCTTATAGTATACTGAAGGCTTATTCAATTTGATCTAAGTCAGATTAGATTTAGCTATTTTGATCACCCAATCACATCAGCGAACACAATGTTAGTTTACAGATCAGGCTATTAGAATACGAAAAAGAGACAACATACACGGGCTATGCTCAACAATAATGCTCCAAAAATAACTGTGTTCCAAATCGTTTATCAGCTACGACAGAGCAGTTGGCGTAGCAGTGATAATGTCATGTCAGCTACGCCGTAGCGACGGCGCAATCCTTTTATCTCTAAATAGTACTTAACTTTAAGCTTTTATGCAAAGTTCAGATGCTCATACAATATACTTTTGTAAGTAAAGAATATAAAAACGACTTACATGTAACGTGTAAAGAAAATGCTATTATTCAATTGGTTTCTTTTATTTTTATTAATAATAATAATAATGTTTATTTCCAGAAAATGTTTACAAAATTACTAGTACAGTAATATGGTACAACAAAGTGCAGTTTTATTAGGTATCTTTATTATTCACAGGACAGGACATATAGTGACTTTACTGTTGATGTTCTCCAGAAAGGTCAGGTGCTTAGTACTCGCAATCGGCGTGCGTGTATGACCAGCACCCAAATTCTCAATCAATCGGAATCATTTTGAAGCAATTTGCTAATCCATTGTTTCATAAGTTCGAAAAATTTGTCTGTTCAACACGTAAATAACGCAATGAATATTGTTGAGCTGTTAAAATGAAACCGATTCCGATTGATAATGTGCTCCGCAATTGCCCCGCAGATGTATGAACGTAAACGAAGCAAAAGGATTATTGAAGAATCGTATTAGGTGGCGTTCTGTAGGATCCCCAAGGGATGAAGGCGTGAGTTATGCTATGTATGTTTGTCTTTGTTATTTCAGAAATCGAATTACCGCCGAACTCAACTGTTTTTCATGAATATAGTATAAATCCCATTTCAAAAGAAAATTTTGCTCTCCCTTCACGCATTGCGTGATGTCATAGCGTGATATGTTGTTTTTCAGGTAATATGGCGTATCTGTGTACGAGTACACCATGGCGCGATCGTAGCGCGGCTACTACATTTTTTTTTGCATAATATTCAAGACTTCATGTTGAAAATGAAATTGAGGAAACAAAAGGTCCCCATACATCTCATTTTGTTTATGCCCTTCAAGTTTCCAGATGACGTTGCAAAGGGTTAATAAAAAAATAAAAGACTTTACTTTTGTCTCAATAAGAATCGAGCACAGTAGTAAAAAAGTATATTTAAATGAAACAAAATAACACAAGGACTTTCTTTCTTTCTTTTGATTCTTCTTTTTTTAATTAAATACATAATTATGTACAGTACCCGGCGATAAATATTGCACATCGATTTTTACCTTTTTTTAATTTTATACTTAGAATAAAAATAATTATCAAAAGAAGCAAATCATAATTGTTTAACAGCTCTTAATAGATACCTACCGGACTGTTTGTATTTCGTGCGACAGAGATAACGCTCTACGAAGCCGAAATTAGCCAATTGTCTCTTTCCAAAGGTCGAAATGCAATATTTATCGCCGGGTACTGTATTTGTATAGGATAGTACTTAATTTTAATTTCAAAGGAGAACGGCCTCACCGATTGTTTAATCATCATTACTTCCAATTAATAAGACCAAACACTGATTCCCGGAACAAAACTAAGATAAAGACAGCAATCATAGACAACAGACTTCTAAGAGGCGTTGGTATCAAGAATTATGAAAAAACGATAAAATGTAAAAAAAACATCACTACTGATAATAAAAAGGTGAAGAAAAACATCGTGAGGAAACCAGCATGTCCTAGAACTAATAATTCGAAGACATGTGACATCTACCAACCCGCACTGGGCCCGCGTAAGCCTGTGTCCCAACAGTGGGAACATTATAGTGTTGGCAACACAACGACCGGTGGGAGCGAGACAGCACGCTCTACCGGACGACGACGGTGTCAACATTTTTTGGAGGGATCACGAGTAACTGCCGCGAGCGGCAGGCTCGGGCCGCGGGCGGCATTAACGGCTTGATATTGATTGTGAGAGGTTATTCTGAGATTAATTAAAGTATCGTTTAGAATCAGAAGTCTATATTTTATAATCACCCGCCTTCAGCCTAGTTAGATAACATCAGAAGTGGTATTAGTTTAAATTACACGCGATTTAGATCGTTCGCCATCTTTTTAACCGAAAATAGTGTTTTTGAGACTGTTTAAAATTGTTTCACCACGTGTTGTTGAGTTTGTCCGTGATTAGTTTCTGTGCATTTTAATGTGATTCGCCACGTGTTCCTACTCGATTACATTATATTTCGTACGTGTTTTTTAAGTAAACAACCACATGTTATTTCTTTTATTTCGCGTATTAGGGAATTAAGGTTGTATTAAAACACATTTTCACAAGTACATTTAGTTTACTACATTTTTAATTTTTGTCTGTGGATTTGGCTGACTGAATACATTTCCTTTGCCTATCAATTGACAATGATCGCTTGTAATTCGTGTCTATGGATTCAACGTTTAAAAAAAAAAAAGAGGTTGAGGACATTGGGGCTGGGGATCATTCGAGCCCGGACCACCAAGAGAACAAGTTTTAGAGTCAAGTGAAAGGAGCTACTGTAAGTCAGTCTGATTTAATAAGTACCTATTCTTTAAATATCATACTATGTTATAACTGTGACCGTTATTTTGTTCGAATGTGTTCCTTCGCGCGTCCAATTAGCAGACACAATAGAATTTTATTGTTATTATTATCCAATGGTGTAACGGCGACGTTTGAGAGGTTAAATCTATGGTTTAACTATTGCTAGTCTTGTAATTTATGTAGAAAGTATATAAACAATGCATTATTTTCTAAAGTATATTGTGGTTTATATGAGATGGTTATGTGAAATCATGATAAACGGTAGTAAAATATGTGTGATTTGAATGTTACTTACACTAAAGGTTTTTATTAACTTTGCTCCTTCTGACCCAGATAATTACAGTCAATATCTAATTGAAGCTTGAATGTCAATATTCTAATACGCGGTTAGTTTGTTGTTCACGTAGTGGTCATTTACGTTGCCTATAGTCATAACCATGTCGAGTCGTGGATGCACGCTGCGTGAGAATACACCTAGGCGTAATTCTCGGGTACTGAGTGCTTCCCTGGTAAACAACAGCAAAAAAACGATTACATTGTTAGGTATAGCCCAAAATAGTAAACAATGCAATTTTTAAAAATACGCTCACGATAGGTTACGAATGATCCAGTAGGTCATGTACCAGTCGAAGTAGATTGTGATCACAATGGTAATGAGCTATGAGCAAGTCTAAGTAGTGGGAACCACGCGAGTAGGGGTTCTCTATCGGCCGTAGTAAAAAGTGTGTAGTCATAGCGTAATACACATGGATCCATGCGCTGGATGTGTGAGAGCAATGCGATTGCTGGTCGGCTAGAGAGCCGTGGCGTTAGAGTGGTTTACTCGTTTGTGGGTTTCCGGGTGTCTAAGGCTCTTAGTGGAAAAGATTATTGTTGTAATGTGGATAACGATGGTACATGGCTCTGGTTGAATCAAGTACGCTCATGAGGTTAAGGCTTATGCCATGGCACAGGCCAAGGGATCAGAGTATTACTGACGAATTTGAGGAAAGCCAAGTAAAAGAATTAAAAATGAAACCATGACATATAAATTAATTATCTGATAGATACATGGTGCTCACATATTTACAAACATAGTAAAAGTAAACGATTTTCATTTAAATAAAAAAAAAATTACATGTAATAAGTCAGGGTGTGAGTTAAATAGTTACAGAATGTAAATCAATTTAAATAAAATAATAAAAAAAAGAATAAATTTGCAATTAGTTAGAATACCTAGGTAGGCTTATTGGTAACGGTCAGGTACGGCCTAGCCCTAGTAAAACTGAAACTATAGTGAAGTCTCCTAAACAACCCATAGAATCTTGGACGATGCCTGAGGTACCCTTTTAAAGTGGTTCACACTGACGTCCTTGGTCCCCTAACGGAGTATACTACGGACGTATCCTAAGCCTAAAGGAACGCCTAGAGAGAGACCGAGGATCATGTAGATAAAAGAGTTAACTAGTCCTTGATGTGTTGATCGACCTAAGTCTAAAGGGAGTTCTTCGCATTAAGGTTAAGTAAGGATTGGAAATCACTTGATTCTCGGATCAATTTAAACCTAACTAGATGTATTCTAAGTCTAAAGGAGCACCTAGTAGAGGTAGACGGACGTATCCTAAGCCTAAAGGAACGCCTAGAGAGAGACCGAGGATCATGTAGATAAAAGAGTTAACTAGTCCTTGATGTGTTGATCGACCTAAGTCTAAAGGGAGTTCTTCGCATTAAGGTTAAGTAAGGATTAGAAATCACTTGATTCTCGGATCAATTTAAACCTAACTAGGTGTATTCTAAGTCTAAAGGAGCACCTAGTAGAGGTAGACGGACGTATCCTAAGCCTAAAGGAACGCCTAGAGAGAGACCGAGGATCATGTAGATAAAATAGTTAACTAGTCCTTCATGTGTTGATCGACCTAAGTCTAAAGGGAGTTCTTCGCATTAGGGTTAAGTTAAATAACTAAGTGTTCTGTACTGTTGGACGTCATGATGACCGAGTCGGTTTGGAGAGACAATGTAACAAAATACTAATCATATAAATTATATATGTTTCCAGTACATTATCACAGGAGCGGTCACCTGCCTGTGTACCATAGAATTGGTTTACCAGGCGTGAGCTGGCGTGCCAGGGGCAGGCACGATGCAGCATGGCCGTGTTGGCAACACAACGACCGGTGGGAGCGAGACAGCACGCTCTACCGGACGACGACGGTGTCAACATTTTTTGGAGGGATCACGAGTAACTGCCGCGAGCGGCAGGCTCGGGCCGCGGGCGGCATTAACGGCTTGATATTGATTGTGAGAGGTTATTCTGAGATTAATTAAAGTATCGTTTAGAATCAGAAGTCTATATTTTATAATCACCCGCCTTCAGCCTAGTTAGATAACAATAGGCTTAATGATTATAAAAAAGGCATCACATAGTATGCTATGTGGTGCCTTTTAATAATATTTTAAAATAAATTTGATATAATATATTAATATTTTATTAATAATAATATTTTATTAATAATAAAATATTAATATTTTTTTAAATAATATTATGTGCTTTACTTTGTTTAATATTATACACAAAGTGAAGCGCCTGTCTGGGTTCCAACCTAAGATGCGAGCATTACCGCCAGTACTGCTAAAAAAGGCACAACATATTATACAAAATAATCAGCCTATAATGTCCCCACTGCTGCAACACAGGCTGTGAGAGGGAGTGGGCCGTAATCCACCACGCGGGCACAGTGCGGGTTGGTAGATTATTAAAAAAATGCACATCTTTAAAAAATCTGTAGTCTGAGGGCAAAGTGGTAATTCAAAGAAGTCTCCCTTTGAAAACGACACTCCCTTTTATGGCAACCGACCCTTTATTTGTTTTTCTTCATAAAATACGTCGAATTTAAACAAATTCGACGATTCGATTTGTTTGTTTTAAAGGTATGATGATACATGAAACGTAGTCTAGACATAATTATTAGTATCGTTAAGATTTTTCTAAAGGTGTAGTGTGTTTTTACTGTAATAGAATCTGTAATAATTATATTATACCAAAATGATTAAGTATAATCTGTGTCGTTACCTTAGCAACTCAGGCTAATTGCCTGAATATTGAATGACGTTCTGTAATCAAGTCATTTGATTGGTTGAAACTAGTTTTAAGTAATTTAAAACTAGTTTCAACCAATGAAATGGCTTGAATATAGTATTAAGTAATGCTTGAATATTGAGTGCCGTTCTGTAATACATGCCTAATATATCAGAAGGCTGACTCCATTATTTCAAAACGTTAAAAATCTAGTCGCAATCTCATCTCAGCGACAATCAATGTCGAAATCTTGTCAAAAATGTAGGTAAACAATCAGTGCTATTTTGTAAAAATCTCACCGTGAAAACTTAGGTGCAGTGAGCTGTCAATAGGGGTGGAATGACAGCTCACATCGAGGTCACTTCACCCAAGCTTTCTCGGAGAGATTTCTACAGAATACACTGGCTGAGGTGTTTTCAATAGATTAGTCCTATTATTATTGTTAGTTCCATCTTGGCACCCTGTCCTAAATCATCGTTAGGTACACATAAAAAATGGAAACACCGTATTAGTAAGTAAATCAACGTGATATCAAGTCAAAATAAATATTTCATCTTTTGACTTGATGAAATAAATATTTCATCAAGTCAAAAGTTACTGTTTATAAAATAAGTTTAATTTATAATGAATAAATTCATGGGTGCCGAGATGGGATTAAACCGAGACGATTAGGAAGCGACCGTTCTTAACAATACGGGAATTACTTCTCAAATGTCTAGTAACAAAACTGGACAGCTGAGGGGCAATTCCAACAACATAACGTAATATCGCGCCTATAATCCCCGAAGGGTTTTTTTTTTTCTTTTTTTTTTTCAGGATGGGAAATCATCAAATGACCCCTCCCGCTCTGGGTGGAGCGGAAGGAAGTGTCAGACTCTTACTGACTAAAACCCACCCGTGTTCCTTCCTTAGCCCTTTATGTTCCGGGCCAGCGGTAACCCTTTCGGACAATCCCGCTGACCCGGCAGGCTTCGGCCCTGGCGGGCCCCTTCTGATGATGCTGACATTTCTTTGAGGCGCGCGTGGAACACGTACGCGCAGTCCGGCACGGGCCTGGTCCTGATCAGACGGTGAGCCACCCATTACTCTTCGCCCGCAGGCCCGCGCCTACGGTGGCCGGAGAGATGTACTGTACTGTATGATGAATGGATGGACCTATCATAATTATTGTATTTAGGTTTTAGCGCTGGTAATTGTTTGACAGTTGTCGATGAATCCTATTGCCCACGCCCACGTTAACGCCTGTGCTGGGTTTGCGTCATAGAAATGCAACCCGCACAAAAATATATATTATCTATATAATCAGTATAATTTATTAGAATCCAGAATCAAGAGTTCTTGCCCATTCTTCTTCATACGAACACTTCCTTTTGGAAGGGGCGACTAGAACCAATTCAATTTTACTGTAAGTTTTGACGTTCAAATGTGCCTTTAATGTGCCTATTTGAAATAAATGATTTGACTTTGACTTTGAAGAAATGTAAAAAGTTCAAAATAAACATACATACTTTAAGGAGCTTACAGGACCTTAACACAAAAAACACAAGTTTTGGCAACAATAAAAGTATATGATCACAGTAAACAAAATCAAAAAAATATACGATATTCTTCTGGATATATGCTAGGTAGATAGTGCGTTGAAAATATAACACAACTAATTTGATACGATAGAAAAAAATCATGAAGATACCTCTAAAAACTATATTTTTACAATAAAACCATACTAATATACATACAATCATTATGACTTTTTGTTAGATTATTTTACAAGCAACATACTAAAACACTAGTATTTTAATGTTTTAATCCAAGCAATAGATTTTTTGTAAATAGATAATTGCTTCATATTTTGCAATAAATTACCAGCGTTGTGTCATCGCGCTTCTCTCTTTTTATATGCAGTTTGACAAAGACCGCGCTTTAGGTCATGTAGTCGCCTTAAAGCATAAAGTATTGTGACCATAATTTCTTTGTTAAAATAATTATTTGACGATAATGTGCCATGGTTAAAAAAAATATTGAACCATAGACTAATATGTACCCTAAAAAAAAGTTTCACATCCAAAAACATATTGGCATTAAAAGTCCTTCAACTGAAATTCAAAATGTGATCCAAACTTTAAAAGAATAATAAAAATTAGATTTTTTTCCCATAGAATAACATTAAAAGTAATAATAAATAGTGTCATCGTACTTACCTCTACCAACTTAAAACTTTTCATTATTTCGTAACGGTTTTGAACTTAAACACACGTAACATGAATCTTAAAGTTAGTTTTCTTGTGATTTCAACACGAACCAATAATTCTAATTCTCACACGACAAAATTAGAGAGTAGAGAAGGTTAATTTGTCATGCAAATAACAAACTATACATTCATTAAGCGTGATTAGTAAATCACAGGGAAACTACAGGAACCAATTACTTACCCTTTTACAAATAAATCACAGGTACACCTAATTTTCAAGGGGAATTTCGAACTTTCTAAACACACATAGACATGCTTTTCTACTGTTTTTAATAATGCTTACATAAAACACCGGGTGGTTTTACTTGGGGTAATAATTGCGAGCGTGATTCCGTTCAGCTCAGTATACGTACGGTGATCAAAAGTACCGACAAGCTACTGGACGAAATCCCACCGCCAAAGTTCCTCCAAGTTCGTACTGCGCATGTTCCTTTCATTAAGTTAAGTTAGGACTCGTACAGACTCAGTCAACTTCAAATATACTGTCAGAAAACTGTAATATACGAACTTAGAAGTGGAATAGTCTGTACATACACTAAAAGCTTTTTTTTTACGATTACATTTACGGCATATAGGCCCGGCTTAGCAAAATTGTGGGATTTCTATAGAACATCTGCGGATGGGATAAGCTTCGGAGAAAGGGGATAAATGTAAATAGACCAAACACAAACTGTTGGAGAGGGTCAAATTAGTCCCATGTTTGAGTTACAGAGTTTAATGCCATAGAAAGGAATTTGTTTCAGCAGAAAGTTGGTATACATAACAAGTTTAGTCACAGTTGCGTGGTTTTCAACACATAGTTGTGGGTGAGATTAAACACTATGAATAGTAATTAAGTACCCAGTGCACAGCGTGTATATTATAGTCTAAATCGATGTATAGAAACCAGTATATCTAGTGCTAGTAATTCAGCTACTTCCACGATTTTCTGTAAACTACATACTTTGTCACCGACTTTCTATGTAAATTTCCTTTATTTGGGTTCATGAATTTATAAAAATCCTTCCTTAGTACTTACCTTTGTTATATTAGGAACTTGTGTAAAGTTTTACGCTTCTAGATCCAGCGGTTGTGTTGTTAGGTTGTGCGTTGTCCGTCAGTCATCATCGTCTAACTAACGTGCTAACGCAACACGTTTTCTTCTTCCCGTTACGCTATCGTTCACTCCCTTTTCTTTCATATCATTCCTCGCACAATCCACCCAGTGGCGGTACCTTCATAAAAGCCGAAAAGCCCGGCTTGCCCTAATAAAATCATAATTCACAACAACAAACGTACTTAAACCTATCAATAAAATATATATTTTAAAAAATACCAGTCAAACATTCGCAACACACACGTATACAATAAGAAAATCAGCCAATCCCTCAGTTGGCCGTTTTTTATACGTTAAAAATCTGTGGGCTTTCCCTAATTTTGACCCCTAGGCACGCCACTGAATCCACCCATATTTTCTTTGAAATTCCGCTCCCTTTTCATCCGCATTTAAATTCATCTCTTTTTAGCCACATGCGTTATTTGTCAGTGAATGAATTTAAGATTTTTATTATGGGCTGATTTTTACAACGCCAGATAATTTAATCGGAGGAATAATTTTGATTTTATGACGTTTCTTCCATACAATAACTGTCAGAGGTAAAAGTTTAATCACTTAAGATTTTATTGACATTCATACAAAAAATTTCCTTAAAAAAAAAACAGTGGCACTCCGGAAGTGCCGACAGAAGTGAAAACTTGAACAATTACGTGTGTATTTTTTTAATATTCTTATAAACAAAACACGCGCGGTGTCGGTTACGGTAACAGTATCGCGAGTTCAATGGTTTTTCCCATCTCAAAAAATGCCCAACGCAACTAAAGAAGTATTCACTTCAAAAAAAATCATATCTATAACCCGCCTAGAATCTCCTCAACATAGTTAGGACCGTCTCCGGTTTAACCAAAATATCAAATCCATCCGTCTATTGTTTTTAGGAGCTAAGATGACCAGTCAAGGACAAAAGCCTTCATTGTATATTTTCCGAGCATGGCAGCAGCTGTACTATTCCCGTCTTATAACTACCTGTCCTTACACTGAAAAAAATAATTTCTTACTGCACCACACACTTATTGACTTTATACAGTAAGAAGAAATTTAATGTTTGTAAAACAGTAAAAGACAAAACAGTAACTTTTAATGATTGAACATACTATTTACTGAAAAAAAAACAACAAAAAAAGGAAAACCACCATGACTGTAGTGTAAGTAAATTTCAATGGTTTGAACGATGTCATCAAATGAATAAAACAGGTAATTTTGTGACCTTTTAGCTACTTAAAAGTAAAACGTTAAAGTTTACTGTCATGACGGTAAAATTTTGCCTCAAGCCGTAACTGTTTTCAGATCAGTAAAAAATACTATTTTGAACGTTAGGCTCATATGGAACTGTTTAAAGCAGTTCAAATTAATGTTTTTCAAAATAATTTTTATTTACTGCTTATTTTTTTCAGTTATATGCAATTCAAGCCTGAGAAGGGTTAGCTGACCTCACTGACGTACGTCCTATTTAGAATTCCATTCTATATCTACAAGTACAAGCTATGTGCCCAATCGGGTTTCGCTTCGGCAAAAGTGACGAACTTCCATAAATTCTTTAATCCCCTATTAGTCTGAGGGGATGAGTTTTCAAAAATCCGTCCTAAGTGTGCAAAATTTTTAAGTTTAGACGGTGCGTTGTCCGTCAGTGAATAAATGAATAAACTTAAGATTTATATTATTAAGAAGAAGCTTGTTATAAATTATTACACGAAATTCAAGCATTCTTTAGTCTGCATCAGTATCTAATGAGACTAATTAGAATTTTTAATAAGTTAACAAGGATACATCAGTACCATACAGTAACTTTATCGCTAACTTATTGAGGTATCTGTAATTTAGGAACATAATACAATAAAAGTTTTAGTTTTAGCATCCCTATACTAATTTCAGTTTGTACCGTTATAATTGAATCTCCGTCAAAGTTAACGCTTCCCTCCCCGTACGATGGAACTCTATAACAATGAAAAAATAAACATATTAATATATTATCGGCATGTAAACAACACGTCCTAGAACCAAAAATTCGAAGACATGTGACATCTAAGAGTACTAACCCGCACTGAGCCCGCGTGGTAGATTAAATATCAATCAGCTCACTCCCTCCCGAGAGGAGGCCTGTACTCCAGCAGTGGGAACATTGTAAGCCGATCATGCTATAGTACAATGCGTGCCACGAAAGATGAGACTTGACACACCACGTGGTTTGACATGCGCAGTACACGATTTTAGGTATCTTTAGCGGTATGAGGTCTGAGTGCGGGACGAATCCGGACGTCATAGGGGCGGCGGAAAGAGCGGGGGAGGCGGGGTCAAGTCTCATCTTTCGTGGCACGCATTGTACACGTTTATTTATGGATATACCATAGTCAGTTAGGTGACTGAAAATACATAGATTGAAGAAGAAGAAACGTTTTAAAAAACGCTACAAGAGTTAGTTTTCATTGCATTCCAGGTTGCCTGCCTGATCGGTCTTCTACAGATTGTACTTCGGTGAGTGTGCCCAAGAACTCCACGACCTCATTCCACCGGCCCCCTTTTACCTTCAGACATCCAGATGCACTGCAAATTACCATCCCTGCCTAGTTGCTATTCCACCAATTCGCACTAAGCATTTTCAATTGTCCTTTATAATGCGCACAGCAAAATAGTGGAACTATCTACCTGCGTTTGTGTTTCTGTTCCGAGTGCATACAACCCGAATCTCTTCAAAATAAGAGTGAAAAGGCTTCTTCTAGGTAAACTCACTCGGTAGACTTTGTCTCTGTCATATCTGACCTAGACTAGAGTCAAGAGCAAACCCATTTCAAAAAAACAAAAAATGCCGTTGGTTCGTTTACTCAACACTAGGTAGCCATAATATTCACTTTTTCACGTTTTAAGACTCCTCTGCCTGCCTTTGTCACAACAAAAACAAAGCTCGCACTAGTGCAGTTTCGTCCAAAATCACAAGAAATACTTTACCACAGTTGAAGGTCCCGTACTTAAATTTCAACCAGAAGAAGCAAGTTATGGGCCACGGTCCGTCTGAAACACCTAATAAAATGTTAATCCATTACTGCAGGTGCGTCAAAGAGCGACAATGTTAAGTAATTTTCAATCGAATTCCTCTCCCACAAGCATGTCACCTTTTCGAACTGTCATTTTCATTTAAAATATTGACAATACTTTGTCGGGAAAGATATAAGGTGCAAGTTAAAATAAACCTTGAGGTGCTTATCACATTCAATCCATGAATACATTTTAGATAGCGTCGTTCACATCCATTTCAGTGCCGACGGTGGGGCACGGTACATTGTTTGGAAACACTCACCTAATGGTAACCAATAATTATTCTCAATTAGGAAAACGGCACAATGTAAGCCTATTAACTTCCCACTGATGGGCAAAGGGTCAATGCCTTTACCCTCTGAAATCCGACTGTAATTGACATAATTGCCACACCCGAAACGTAGCCGGACCGGCGAAACAGCCGATCACGTTTCTTTCAGGTATTTTTTTAATGGATGCTTGTTTGTGAACTGTATGACCAACATTAAATGGATCGTTATTTTGGTTTAGTACAGATACGTGTAATTTGATTCTCATGGGTGTAAAATCTGACAAGATTAACTGAGAAAAATGATAAATAAATACTTGAATCTTTACTTATTTAAAAACTTCTCAGAACTACGTACCACCTATTTGAAAGTAAATTCTACGAACTGTGAAATTTTAAGCTCTACTTTATGGCACTGAAAATGATTAGGTACTTTGTGTTTCATTACTTTACTTATAGACAACTAGCTGCGCCCCGCGGTTCAATCTTTTCTCTTTATAATAAATCACGATTAAAAATAATATAGATATGTGAACAGACTTAAGGCTCTTGCACACAGGCGCGACGCGCGACGCGAATCGCGCGCGACACAAAGGCACCGCTCGTTGCGCGACTTGAGGTGCGTTTGTGTCGCGCGCGATTTTATCGCGTGTCGCGCCTGTTTGAAGGAGCCTTTATATTGTTGGATTAAACGCCGCTTTGATGCATAAGTACTTAAGTAGAGAAGGCTAAGCTATTTCTTTAAGCACTACTATAAACTTAAGTCGCTTAGATACATCTAACCTACTCTGTGGCGGGAACCAATAGGTGCTTTTAATCATGTTTGCTTAAACTTCGCGTTCATATTTGTTTTCCTAAGATAACGTAGGTAAGTAGGTACAACGCGCAACGTTTCCGTACACAATATTTTTAAACATCAGAATAAAGTTACGAAAGCGTAGAAACTTAGGGACTACTCACACTTATTCAGCTCTGTTCAGCTTTTGTCCATAGAACATAATGATTTTGTATGGAGTCCGTTCAGCTTTGTATGAGATGCGTACGCATCTCATACAAAATCGTTGTCTTCTATGGACAAAATCTGACTAGAGCTTAATAAGTGTGAGTAGTCCCTTATGAACGTGAACTAAGAGGCTAAAATATGTAAATTTGAACCGCGATAAAATATCAAAGTAAAACAACTTATTTCAATTATAATATGTAAACAAACAAGTACCTAATTGCTTCTGAATTTTCAAGAAGTTAGTTGCCGTGCTCCAATTTACAGATTCCACTTACAAGACAGATGATTAGCAAACCTTCATTAAAATGGTACCTACCTACATAGCTACACTAATAAAATCCGTTTAATAGCTATGAATAAACATAAGTAATTAAATGACATTCATAAAATCAATTAATATCCGACCTCCTTGGAAACACGGGAATGAGACTGCGAGCAATTAATGAGCTCTAAATGTACGAGAAAATACGATTATACGAAATCAAATGAACCTGCTTTTAAAGCTACTGAGGCAAAAGTCGGTAAAACGAATACCAAGAGCTACCAGCAGTATATCTACCGAGTAAATAAAATTACCTCTTAGAGAGTACAGTAAATACAGAAGTAGGACCCTAGTGTTATTTGGTGACTGCCGATTTGTTTGAATTTCATTGATCAATTAATTACGTCGAAGAGTATAAAACAAATCAAAGTATAATGCCTTAATTGGGAAAAGCTTTTGATTTTTGTCGGAAAGTTTTGACAGGTCATCGAGCGTCAGTTATACATACACTCATACATAAACCCACACCTTCTTCAAATAGGCAGGCAGACACTACAGAACGCGACATGTCGTTAATACTCCTTCCACAATCGTTATATAGGCAAAGGGAAGTATCCTTTGCCTCGTTTACGTTCATACATCTGGTGATTCTCGCACACCGGTTGCGAGTACTACGTACCTGAACGTCGATTATATTGATCTATTTATCGGGGTAATCTGTTTATAAAATGTATTCTTCTTTTGGTAGGTCTGTGGGTACCTACTTAGACATTTGGTAAAAAAATTAAGTGTACTGAGATCACAAGAGGAAACTATGTGTAAATAAATAATTCAAATCCGTATTTGATGTAGGTAAATAATACTGATCCCCGTGTTTCTATTGCAAGATTGATTTGAAAACTTGTGATTTTCGCATCACGATTGTTTACCTAATAAGATATGTTGGAAAAAATACTCTACTTGACACCATCACGCAAATAATGAACTTCAAAATAGATGGCACAACTTGCAGGTAATTTCAGTCATCGAATAAATAATTCAAGCGATACCTATTATTGTTATTTATAAGAAAATAATATTATTTATACACTTTGTAATGTTCATTGAAATGTCATGCTGATGATTGTGTTATAATAGTACCTACTGATAACACCTTAAATATTGCTTTCAGTGACCATTATCGAATTGATTCTATGTGTTATTTTGTTACTTACTTGAACTCAATATCGGCCTGTAATGGTTCCACTGCTGGGACAACACACAAAGAGTGGGCCGTTGTTTACCACGCGGGCTTAGAACGACTACCTAAGTGGACGTTAAATCACTCAAATTCCAATTCATTTATTTGCATAACACAGGTTTATGGGGACAAAAATTTGGATTAGGTACAAAATTAGAACTATAAGAGTAGTGCAAACTGTCTCTTAGTCACTCTATGGTTAGAACCATAAACCATGAAGCATGGTTCATAGTTTATGGTTAGAATCATGACCAGGAAATGTCATGTCCTGTAGGACATGTCGTTTTCCATACATTGTTTGCCGTCAACGTTCTGAGATGGTGAATAAATTGCACAAAATAAAGTGCATCACTGCTTGGGTTCGAACTCTCGACCAAACAACACGTAAATCGGAATCGTTCCTACTAGGCTACCAAGTACTGACTTCCAGAGTATTTTCTTTGACGCAGAAGTGCGTCACTCGTAGTCACATACGTATAGAAAAAATAGGAGACAGGTTTCTTATTCCTTTCTCGTCTTGTATAAAGTTGACTGTAACTCGATTCGGTACAGTTAATCCCTACGACTTACGTGTGGTAGTAACGAACTGACTTAAAGTGGCTTTCTCATTTCCGTATTTAAATAAAAGGCTCATCACATTCATTGCAGTATCCTTTGAGTGCCACTTAAGGAAGTCGATTAATGCTTCGTGTAGTGTTATGTACTGAAAAAGTTGGTAGTCAATTTCCTTAACAATTAACTCCCCCGACGTTACCTACCAACAACCTTTTGTACATATTCCTTTTTCTCGTAAAAGCTGATCTTATCCAAAGACGAAACTTAAATACATGATAGTTACACCACTCTTGCGCTGAAAACGGACTTTAATATTCAGATTTTCCAACATGCACCGCTTACAGAATGGAATTTAAATTCATAAAATTCATACAAAGTCAACGCTTACTTAGTTCTGCATAACGCTGAGTTAGTTAAGAATATGCTTTCACGAGGTTAGATAATAAGCTAGCCGGCTAAAGAGGAAGTTATGTATTCTTTGTAATCCTCGACCTTCGTTGCAGAGGAGATAGCTACATGTGGCACCTAACTATGTATGATTGTAGATACGGTCAAATACTGATAGTACCTAGCTAGATAAAAGTAACACTATATGTACAGACGCCAGCACATCAAGCTACTACAATCTGTCAAATTTCTTTAATAGATTTTCAACTTTATCGCGAAAGCATAAAGTTCAAAGTTGATTGGAAAAATTTGACAGTTTCGGGTAGCTTGATGTGCTGGCGTCTGTACCTATACCTAGTATCATCATATCTATTTTAAGGAAAATGTGGATAGAAAAAATGCTTCATGTATGTACCGACGCCAGCACATCAAGCTACTACAATCTGTCAAATTTCTTTAATAGATTTTCAACTTTATCGCTAAAGCATAAAGTTCAAAGTTGATTGGGAAAATTTTACAGTTTCGGGTGCCTTGAGGTACTGGCGCCTGTACTTGTACTATTATATGTTCTGTGGTATGATATCGTCAAATTATCTACAAAAAAATGGTCGTTTACGAGAATGACTTTTAGAAATAATTGGAATCATACAAATAATGGATCCTTAAGGGTTTATAAATAAGCAGGTTCTCATCATTATTTTCGCGGTGGAGGTGTACTAAGGCCCTTAGTGTTATATGCGGTAGATGCTACTATGGCTGCCTATCCCCATGGTGTAATTTTGGGTTTGGGCGCCACATTCACGTTATTATTTACTTACGCGTTTTCACCCTCGTAAGTTTCGATTTCGTGGGAATATCTGGATAAAAACTAGCCTATGTCCTTTCCCGGGACTCAAACTATCTCTATGCTAAATTTTATCTAAATCGGTACAGCGGTTTAAGCGTGAAGAGGTAACAGACAGATAGACACACTTTCGCATTTATAATATTAGTATAGATAGTATGAATTGTGTTTTGTAATACAATTACTGTCTGTTTATATGTGTGTGTGTACCTACGTATGAAACTGTAAATAACAGATATTAAACAATCGTGTTTATTATGTAAGTTTTACTAACCACAATTTTTGTACGGTTATTTTTTTATAATGAATCTATTGACTTTCAATGTTACAGCAAATTATATTGCTACCTAAATAAAACTTAGTAGAAAACAAAATCTTATAACGAAAAGTCTACAAAGAATAATTATACACTGAAGAGTATCATTTACATCGAACAACGAGAACTTGTGTTAATAAAGTCGAGAAATTCCCTTTACGGACGATTTTACTCATTATTTTTTTTTTCAATCTTTAGAAAGCATGAGTGCTGTTCATGATTATATAATGTAACCTCTTATATCGTAATATAATCATGGATACCTGGTAGTTAGTAGGTAGGTACCTTTTCAAGATGGCTTATGAACGATTCTTAAAGAGTTAAGTAGGTACTAACCTATTTGTAAAGGGTTGATTTCAACAATGTAAACCTACGCAGCAATATAAAACGTAGGAAATTACATAAATATGTTTCAATAGTAGGTCCAACCAATTATAATGATTAAGTACATATGAATGCATGATTGTAAAAACCCACTTCAGACGAAATGCAAAAGTTTCAGAAAATCAATGAAAACTGTCTGGTGTAAAAAATAATAAGGTTCATGTTTTTCTTTTTTTACTATTTATGTGGAAAAATATTTAATATATGATATGTTAAAAAGTGGTAGCATAATATATTCATAGATATTTTTATTAGATTTTTTTAAGTTTTGGGATGAGGTGGATTTTTACAGTCATCATATACAAGGTGTGTTTTTACAATCAAAGTCCAATTTGTACGAATATTAAACAATATTTATTTTCTTAAAAAAATAACAGAATTAATCTAATTCTTCATCTTGGATATTTTCAGCTGTTGGCCATTGCAATATTTCGTTCCAGACGTTCGTTCGTTGCATGGAGGTCCTATTGTCTTAGCCCGTACAGTTTTATTTTTTGCCGTCACATAAGCCTGCCCATGAATACGTGCTTGTTTGATCTTATTCCGAGAATAATCAGCAGAGTTATCACGTCGTTTTTTAGTGCGTGTTTCACCCGAGGAGGACTCGGCTGGGTTTAAATAATTACACTTTCCTGCATTTCAGCACTCATTTTCACCATTAAGCAGCAAAATTTAATTTAATTTGTGTAATACAAGTAATTCGTGTCCGTTACAGTCACCTCAGTTGTTCAAACTAAACAAACTAACGATAAAAACGTCAATATTCACAGCTGACAGTTTCAGTTGTAGCCTCATGTTTGGTTGTAAAAAAACACCTCATCCAGGATAAGGTGGATTTTTACGCTCATTGAAATATTTGTGCTTCTATTACTGTGGAATGCTTACATGACTGAGGTGTGTTTTTAAACTCAAACAGTTTGTCTTGCCGTAGAGAATGTAAATCCACAATAAACAGTATTTTGGAAAAAGTGGTCTGAGGTGGGTTTTTACAATCATGCATTCATATGTCATGTAGGTATCTACTAAATCTTCTTACTAATGGGTGTACATTTTGAACAAATTATCTTCGTGATAAAACATGAGATTCATCATGATATTTTATGGCAGCGATTAGGCGCCTACGCAACATCTGTATCTGAAAGAATTACTGTTGCCTCACTGAGAGCGACCTTTATCCACTTCTCTCATTTATCGGCCAACCAATCTTTGCAAACGTTCCCTTTGTGGAGAACGACTCGCGTTTTTATTCCGCAGTCATTTGATACTTTCAATGTTAGGGAGTTTTACGTCGGCACTCTGAAGTATTGAAGTTTTTCTTTGTTGATGTTTTTGGTGGCATGGTGATTTCTTAGATTGTTTTTTGGATCGAAGCTTCTAAGGAGTTTTCGGTAGGAGTAAGCTGGTAGAATTCGTCACGTAACGAAAAAGCGTTATTCCCCCTCGTATACTTATTAGAAAGAGAGAGAGAGAGATAGTTTTCATCGTTTTCAAGGTAGCTGAAGCCGATAGTGAGATCAAAAAGAAAATCCGTGATAGCGGCAACAAAATTTTTAAAAATTTTTGCTTTTATTTCGTTTTCATCGTTTTCAAAGGTGCTGAAGCCGATAGTGAGGTCAAAATGAAAATCCAAGATGGCGGCTGCAAGAATTTTCAAGTTTTTCTTCATAGGTGTCCGTTTTGAGTTTTTAGAGGGTGGTGTAGCCGATAGTGAGGTCTAAATGAAAATCCAAGGTGAAACAGGCTGCAAAAATGTACAAATTGTACCCGCCATCTTGAATTTTCATTTTGAACTTCGTTCCTGCCGGGGGACCCCCGACTCCACACGTTTTTTCATATTTATTCATATGAATAAATATGAAAAAACGTGTGGAGTCCCCACGATCCCCTGAATATTCAGGGGCTCGTACCTACATAACAACAGCCGCACGGGTCGATCGATCAGAAGGCCAGAATGATATTAAACGTAATACCTAGATTACCCGTACTCGATCCGTAATAGTTAGATGCTTGATATTTTCACAGAGTGTATACTACTATGGCCGCTATGACAACAATTAAAATATACTTATAAATTAAAGTGGGTCACACAAGAAACTTGTTTTTTTTTCGACCTTCTCTGCCCAGTGGTATGGAACCCTTTATGTGCGAAAGACTTGCGAGGCACTTGGCCGATTTTTTTTTCAACAAATTCACATTAATGTCATTTATTTCAAAATTGTACTGGAACGTATTTCTAACACGAAAGCAGCTATTAAACCTTTGTATTGGATTATCAAATAACTTGGGTGCATGTGGATAGCCTTATAATGTCTTGTGGTAAAGTTTGGCGAAACTTGGTAAAGTTTGAAGAGCATCCAAACTTCAAGAGAAACGTATTATCTAGGGCAAATTGTACATGCTTAAACAGCCACACAATATCAGTATTTGTGTATATGAAAGCGTAGAAAGTGGCGCCTTCTAGTTTTGTTACGACGTTACTAGAATCTCTGAAAAGGTCGGATAAGAGTGACTGATTACTGTCATTTTGCAGAGCGTCTCATCGGAGGTTGCATGGCGGCTGTCTCCTGATGATAGACAATGTGATGAGAGCCGCTATCGTATCACGTCTACGACAAACTGCTACATCCGGCATAATCCTGATGATATCCAAGCTGCTGAACCACTAAAACTATGATTATGATCCTGCGCCGTTATATACGTACATACCTTTGTGTATATTTTCTTGTTTGAGTATGCCCAATAGCTATGAAATATTCAATTCACGAATGAAAAGTAATACGCTAGGCATTGCGCAAACGTGTACCATCAATGAAATCATCGCTTATATAAGAATGTTGGTTCAATGCGAACAACATAAAAATATTTTTCACTAGCACGCGGACTGGACGATGCACCTACAGCTAAATTAAATATAATAATATGATTTCATCTACCTCTTGCAACGAAACATTGAAATAAGACCTTCTCCATCTCCTACATGTAAGTACTTATTTGGTAACTCGAGAGTACCAGATCTCATCCAACACACATATACCGAAGAGCACTCTCCTGTAAGTGTCTACCCACATTTCTCGCAAGAATCCCCAAATGGCAATGGCAAAAGTTTGTAATGGGACCCCGAAGTGAAACAACACCATACCCATAAGTTTGTAACTGAAAGCATCGCTATTACAGTATTACCCTATAAGGAGTGATTAAACTTGATGTTCTACGATTTTACAGTTCAAATTAAAGCGCTTTGCTATTGTTGAAATGAAATTAGTTAAACTGGCTAAGGCTTTGTTTGGCTGTGCTGCAGGATAATTCAATGATCTTGATGTACAGTCGACAAACGAGTTAGCAGCATACCTATAATAATATCCATTTATCATAAAATTAACAGGAACATGGGTACCTTCCTAAGATCTGAATTCATACATTTGAAGCACATCCGGTTTCGCTTCATGAAACTCCATCGATTTCTACGTAATGTTTTTCAAAATTTCTTACAGTCCTGTAGTTTATGCTTTGAAATGCAATATAACTTGCATTTTTCATTATTGTCGCCAGTTTTGTTTAACAAAACTGTACTTTGTGTGTAATTTGCAACGTTTTTATTGCTTTATAGAACCATAGACGACACTTTCAAAAGCTTCCTCGTTTAAAAATTCGGAAATATCGAACACGTTGGCTTTCTTCCTTGTTTGATAAATGTGTAGCTGTAATCTGCCCACTTTGAGAGCAGAACTGGTGGCAACTTAGATATTATGCATGTATTTATGCCTACACCATTCGCGTATTCATCTTGCCACTTTGACAGCGGCTACACGATTTCTCACTTTGACTGAGAAGAGCACAATATCTTTATATTATTCTTATGACACTGGATGTAATTTCTTGATCATCATCATCATCATCTGCCTAGCCATTTCCCAACAATGTTGGGTCGGCTTCCTGTCTAACCGGATGCAGCTGAATACCAGTATTTTACATGGAGCGACTGCCTATCTGACATAATAATAATCTTTTAATTAATGCGTGGAAAAACGATGTTAGGTTTTCCAAATTGTAGCTCAAGTGTAGACATTACTGTGTTTCAGGCGAGATTGCACTTATCAAAAAGGCCGAGACAGCTTCGCGAATTAATCCCTTCAAACGTTTCCTTAGGCGCCACAAATTTTCGTTATCATTGAAATTACATACTTTGGACGATTCTTGTTATGCTTGTTAAAGTAAAGCCACTCCATGGGGTCGCCAGAAAACAATGGTAATTCCCTTGGTGTGCAAATTCCACTTAACAGGTTTGAATTAAGTCCATTGTTGGTAGAAATGGCTTCTAGATCCTTAAGTATGCTGACCAGCAGGTTAGCTGCTCCATCAGTGCCGACATTCTGTGTGGTCGGCGGGCACTGCACGTCCGATGTCCCTTGTCGTGGACGGGCTGTACCAATAGTTCTCGGTTGCTATGCTCTAGCCACTAATCTACATCCTTATTAGTGTGATCTGACAGTATATTACGTTCGTCGTCGATCTCTTCTAAATTTGCCTCTAGTCGTTTATTTATTAAGTCTAATTCTATCCTCGCCCGCGCCTCTGCAGCCTCTAACTCTAGTCTTTTTTTTCCGTGCAAGCATAGACGAAGATGAAGACCTCTTCGACTTTGGTTTGCAGACTTGAAACGTTGTAGACAACATATCCACAGCGGATAGCGATCGTGGTTCCTTTTCAACTACACTTTCGAAGAGAGTTTTGTCACCTTGACGCTGTAAGTCTTTCACACTTACTTGTTCCGCGCTCGGTGGTAGTGTTGGTGGAACCTCTTGGGCCGAATACTTTGCCTGTTATTCCGCTAAATTCTTTGAAGCACTTCGAGTGTTTATTGTTGGTGGAGTATGAAACATTAGATCCGGCTCGAAGGACCAAGTTTAATGGTCTTAATAGGCTCGAAATGAAATAAAATGACGGATTTATAACAAAAACGAATAAACAAACTTTAATCACAAAAATAACAGAAAAATATAATACTTTGGGTTTTAAAAGGCGATGACAGACAGATAAAAAAGTTCACATCAATTTGACGGCTAAAAAAATAACATTATTATTACATTTACAGTATTTGACATTCTATAAAAAAGTCTGTGTGGTGACTTTTGTGATTAATGTGGCAAACCCCTGCTAGACCGAGAGCGCAACATCGAAATCCATCGTCGGTCGAAAGTCTCGAGGACAGGGCGATGCGACTCAAATGGAGTTGGGCAGAACTTCTAGTTAGACGAGGAGATGGCTGATGGATTAAAGCTATGACCGAATGGTGGCCAAGGTTAGTCCAAAGAAACCAGGGCTGTCCAAAAGAGTATTGGGTCGATGATATCGTCAAAGTTGTGGGAAACACCTGGATGAGTGATGCACGAAACCGGAAACTAAAGCAGAAGAAAGGGGGACAGGGGGGTGATTCCGGGCTGAAATGATGATGATGATACCAATGTGGCCAAGTATTTCTTTCTTTCTAAATTAGTTAAGGTAACTTAACCAACTTTGAAACACAATCTTTCACCTAATCTGTTGGTGGAATGGATTGTTTTATTCTAGAACTTAAAATAGTGTGAAAACAACCATTAAAAAAAGCGTATTAAAGATGAGGACAACAAATATGCCTAGCATTTTCCCAACTATGTTGGAGATACTTGTAGCTTCAAGTCTAATCAGATGCTTGTTTGTTTTTTAATTACATGAATAATTTACATAATCTAGATGAGTTTAAGTTATAACAAGTTGAATTTTAGATTGTCTTAAGTAGGTATACTTTTACGTAACTTGACTGAACTGCAGTTACTGTATTTCTCTTATACGCATTAAGTGTTATTGAAAAACAAACGGTACGAACCTAATCTGTTTGTTTTTTGATAACGGGAATGTTTATACTTCACCGCAGGCGGAACGGTGAACCCAACCCGTACAATGTCACACAATATTTAATGCCCAAATATTTTGCCAAGCGTAGGCGTCCATACCTACCCTTAACCCAAGTTTTACAAATAGGCAAGTTCGCTGCAAACTTGAAGAATTTTGCGCGCCATTTAATTTTGCACTCCCGGGAAATTTTCAAATGTCGACAACGTGGGTAGTTTTAATTAATTTTGTAAGTTCGGATTAAAAACACCTTTTGTTTATATATTAATAACGGTGCGTATTACATAGCAAATAGCCTGAGGGATTATCTTATAGGGATTGGTCTTTTAAAGTAGTGCGTATTAAATAGAGTAACTGTGGCATGTACCTACATATACACCTACGTAGGTATTTACTTCATTTAACACTTTCACTGTCCACAAAGTATACACAATAATTAAACAATCAACCTGAACCATATGTGGTTCATGGGACATGGAATGGGTTAAATACTTATAAATTACATTTTTTAATATTTTTCTAAACAAAAACATAAAAAAAAACTTATAAAAATAGTTATAGTCCACCGGTACCGGGAACAGGGTTCAAGCTACCGACGCGGCGACGACGACGGTCAGGACTCCAGAGAGAGGAACCTCGTAGATATTTAATATTACAAAATTAAACGAGCAAGGCTGTACGATCTTAAAAAAGGATTCGGTCCTTTTTACCACGCCCATCGCAATATTCAATACATTACCGTAATAGAAAGGCCATGAAACGTGTGAGAGTATACCAACTTTTAAAAACATGTACACTTACCGTAAATTATGTTATCTTCCATTTTAATTTTTATACTCTTAAGTTATTGGAAATGCAACCCTCGTGCACATAACTTCCACTCAATAATAGTCAAATATATTCTCTTGAGTATTAATTCCTGGATTTCAACATAAGGATACTTATGTTGAAATCCAGGTTTAATTAAACAAGGCAATTACAGGCTATCCGACCACTTACACTTACGCCATTCATAACACACCCACTTTCTCCGTTCAGCGTCTACCTATGTCCTTTTCATAGTTCACACCTCCTAAACCGATTATATTATATGGTAATCTACTTGATATTTTGGTAATTTCATTCGTTTTATTTCCTTATTTGTCAATTTCGTTGTTTCTTAGAAAACCCGATAGTTTTTAATTTAGGTTCAACAAATTAATAAAGATTTCCTTCCTTTCAAAATAAGGGCTAATTTGAAGTCTGAAGTCGTTGCCCTGTTAAGTACTTGGGGAAAAACCGTTTACAATTTCTCAAAAAAATACGAATATTCTAAAAAATACTATGCTCACTTTATTGAACTGAAATAATTCATTCAAAAACGGGTGATAAACTATAGACTTAAGTGTCGTTGCGTCAAATTAAGATCTCAATTGTCACTATGACTACTAAAACGAATGTGAGGGGCCCGTGGCTAATTCATAACAGCCGCACAGGTCGATCGATCAGGTTAAGCTACGCTTGCCGCGGTTGGTCTGTGGATGGGTGACCATCTCTATATACCGAGACCCCTCCGTACCTCGGAAAGCACGTTAAGTTGTTGGTACCGGCTGTCATTCGTGGATCTTTGACAGTTGTTATGGATAGTCAAGCCCGAAAGTCTGCCAACCAGTCTTACCAATGGGTATCGTATTACCCAGTAATTGGGTTGTGGAGGTCAGATAGGCAGTTGCTCCATGTAAAATACTGGTATTCAGCTGCATCCGGTTAGACTGGAAGCGGACTCCAACATAATTGGGAAAGGGCTAGGCAGATGATGATGACTACTAGAATTAATGTATCTCGTAATACAATTCAATGAGTAAAAGCTTCGAGAAGGTATTTGATAAATTGGTCTCCTTACGACAAGCATTACGCTACTTTACGCACGAAAAAAAACTTTGAGAAAATAAAATAGTCTATGGGATACCAAGACGTCATCTTAGTACTTCCTTAGTCCTTAAAGTTCCATTCATCACACAGAACAACACATCATAACTCATGTCATTAATTAACATCTTCATTCAGTGTCATATAGGACGTCTATCGCCAAAAGGATCGTCTTGCAGTCCGTCCTCTACATGACCTATCGTGTAAGGGTGATTACCAAATCACCGAAAGGAACGTCTCGCAGTCCGTCCTCTACATGACCTATCGTGTAGGGTGATTACCAAATCACCGAAAAGAACGTCTCGCAGTCCGTCCTCTACACTCTTTGTGAGACCGGTCAGGTACCTCGCAATTTACCTGACGTAGACATCTCGCAGTCCGTCTACTGGCTCACCCCAAGATCCTCTTTGTGAGACCGGTCAGGTACCTCGCAGTTTACCTGACGTAGACATCTCGCAGTCCGTCTACTGGCTCATCCCAAGGTCCTCTTTGTGAGACCGGTCAGGTACCTCGCAGTTTACCTGACGTAGACGTCTCGGAGTCCGTCTACGTCAGGTACCTCGCAGTTTACCTGACGTAGACGTCTCGAAGTCCGTCTACTGTCTCACTCCAAGATCTGCACAACCCTCTATGGCAATGCAGACCTCTCATGGTACGCAAGCACATTCACGCTCAAAGAATGCAGCGCAAGTCTCAGGACACCACTCCCCTTTCCGGAGTACCACGTACTGAGCAGCAGCTTGCGTCGTCTTGTCATAAGAGTCGGTCAACAAGCGCAGCTCACACTGCCCACTCGGCAGCGCGCGTGTGACCCTGTAAGGCCCTCGCATCCCGTGGTCCAACTTTACAGTTGCCTGCGAAAACTTAATGACGAAAACCAAATCATTCACATTAAAAACTTTTGGTATGGGTCGGTTTCGATTTACATAATCGTCCTGTCGTTACTAGTTTCGTTTTGGTAGATCAGTTGCGCGGACTCGGCGTAACTCTCCTTGCTTCACAATTCGACACGAGTACACCTTCCAAGGCGACATCACGGACCAGTGACCGGATGACGGGGGTCACTGCGTCGGTGCCCGCCAGTCGTCTTCTGTTTGGTCACGTTATGGAGAACGTTCAAAATGGTGCGGGCGTACCTCTCAACTTGGATCTTGTGAGGGCTTGGCCTAACCTGACCTTGACTTATTATTCGACCAAGATATTTAACCTCGGTGGTGAGAAAGACACACTTGCGTACGTTTATCGAAAACTCTGCCGTGGTCAAGGTCGCAAGTACCCGTCGCAACAGATCGTCATCTTCGTCCACTGTGGCGCTCATCAACAGTACGCCCGCCATCTATGTAAACCAGAACTTGTCCCGCGTCAATGAACTTGCGCAGCGTTTTATTGATGATGCGTTGACACACAATGGGCAAATTTGTCAGACCATATGGCATTTTTAAGTACTCATAAACGCGGCTGGTACTACAACGAAATCAGCCTCTAGTGAAACATAAGCAAACTCAACCGTAAGGGTTGCGTAAGACGTGGACACAATTTCGTGTTTACTAATACCCTTCAACACACAGTAGGTTTTACTGCGCAAGTTAAATGTTTTACTACGTCTGACGATATGAGGGAGACATTAAGCGCGCCGCTGTCTATTAACACATCGACCGGTATGCTGTATGCTACTGCGATGGTTAATGGTTATGTCGCTGTTTCTTCCGCAGGGTCCTGACAAAAATTTACTTTGCGTTTGTTTCCCTGACCCTGTGGTCCAGACGATCTTTTTTTGGCGAAACAAACGTCCTCCGTATGCCCCATCTTTTTACAGAACGTGCAGGTTGGAACGTTGGATCGTACTTTGGACACTGGCTCGGACGGTTCAGATCTTTTAGGGCAGTTGTGAGACAAGTGACATTGGCCCTCACAGTTAAAACAGGTCTTACGCAGATTCGAATCTGCATGTTATGTACCGCGTTTTCGTGACAGATGGTAGACCGTAGTTTTAGCTGAGCCACCCTTCGTTTGATCTGGTTTCGCATATATAGACAGGAGGGACACCAGATTATCTGAAGAGACCCGCCGCTGCCCGCATTTGTGCATCGTCTATGCCGCGGATCACTAATTTGCGTCATTAATTCCTCACTAAGCTCTTAGACAATGCGCAAGCGGAGCAGGGTTATACGTCTCGCGTACTCGGCGTACGACGTAAATCTGTTAGACGGCGTATGCATCGTTTTAAAAAGTATCGTCGCGTAATCTAATATTTGGGGGCAACGTGATTTGAATTCGCGTTTAAAGCGACTCCACGTAGAGGAGAGGTTACCCATTCGTTTAACCAAGTTCTCGCGTCGCCTTTCAAACATCCGGCTACACGTGACAGGCATTCTCTGTCGCCCCAGTGATTGGCTATTTGTCCGCGATCCACTTCATCACTCTAAGAGTCTACGTCATGGATAGACGCGTCAAAGTTTGATACAAAATATTGGGAACGTCCCGGATTTATAGACTGGATCGCATCTACTACAGCTTGAGTCACGGACGGCGCCGTTGGTTTCGGTTGCGGAGTTTGTTCTCGATCATTTCCAGATAGGATAAGATTGAGTCTAGCGTTCGCGGTTCTGCAGGGATAGACCGTGACGTCTGGCCAATGTATGGCGCAAGCGCCGGCGTTCCGTTTGATCGTACTCCAGAGGGAGTCCGTTCGCGACGACTACGTTACTTATTCCTAGGTTTTTCGTGAGCTACCTCGCGACCGATCGCGCCTACATAGCAGTCGATGCGATCTGCTACGTGAACTATGCGTGTTAGGCATGTTCAACCGTCAAAACCAGTTCTATATACACAAAACAACAAACAAAAAGAAAAACTCACACACATGGGTAACGACAAAGTTCCTCTGTTATGAAATTCAAACTGGTCAAGTCAAGGGGCCTAAATTGGGGTTGGATTGTTATCCCACTTCTGATGTTAGGACAGAAGTGAAATCACAATTAAATAGACGAATTATTTAATATCCTAAAAACTAATTACATGAATTATAAAAATAATTATCAACCATAGCAAAATTACAATCAGAAGAACAAAATCACCATTAATGAAACTAAAGAAATCAACAAGATATTATTGAGATAAGTACCAGATTACACCGAACGGCTGACAGTGACCGCGTCCCACGCACTCCTAGGCCGGGTAGTAGTATCCAACAATATTATATTAGAATAGAATACAATAGAAGTATATTAGTACATTAGTTAGTTAGTTTATTAGTTAGTTTTTAATTAATTATAATTAAACTACTTTGAATAAAAGAGCCATTTTCAATAGGGTTCCTTCTATGGGTGAAATGAATCTACTAAAAAAACTTGACTCAATTAATTGATTTTTTTCGCAAGCTACAATGTTTCACACTTGAGTGACGGGTAAATTTTTAGAAATATTTTTATTTTTTTATCGTTTCTATTGCATTAAACCAATTTTTTAAAAGAACAGAATTTATCTCCATTAAATTATCTATACAATGGTATATGAATGAAGTAAGTTCTGTGTACTAGCAGGAGTATAACTATAAAAAAAGTTGAAGAACGGAGGCAAAAAAAATGTTTGATCGTAAAGCACTCTCTTTAATGCTTCGCATTATGAGCCGTGCAATTTTCTCGTAGTTTAAATTGCGATGCCGTACTCAAATACCCAACTTTTCTCATT
Source organism: Luperina nickerlii (assembly GCA_963855955.1). Taxonomy (NCBI): domain Eukaryota; kingdom Metazoa; phylum Arthropoda; class Insecta; order Lepidoptera; family Noctuidae; genus Luperina; species Luperina nickerlii. Next base: position 10,607,734 of record OY979681.1, on the reverse strand, counting down.
CCTTTAACTGTCACTAGCACGCCATTGCCTCAACAATGAAATGATAACAAACAAATTCTAAAGAACGTTTCGTGAAACGTTTTATTTCTCCCATCCCTACAGTTTATTGCAATTGGCAGTTGCCAGTTTGAAGCAATGACGTCACAATGACGTATGTTATAGGCCGACCGCTTAGCTGAGACGTCGTCTGAAATAGCAGCGCGGTGCGGGAGGGGTGTGGTCACGTGATGCGAAAGCTCAGTGGTTCGTCAACTTGTGACAACTACCACTCCTCACCCTCTCCCTTATCACCCCTCCCGCACCGCGCAACGCGCAGCTACCTCAGACAACGTCTCCGTTAAGCGGTTGGCCTACTTATATTAGGTTTGCACTTTGTGTTTTCAATATTTCATATATCTCCATTATTATTTTTCAATCCACTGCCTAGCTTTTTCCCAACTATGTAGGGGTTGGCTTCCAGTCTGACCGGATGCAGCTGAATACCAGTATTTTACATGGAGCGACTGCTGGGTAATACGATACCCCTTGGTAAGACTGGTTGTCAGACTTTCGGGCTTTTGACTACCCGTAACGACTGTCAAAGATCCACGAATGACAGCCGGGACCAACGGCTGAACGTGCTTTCCGAGGCACGGTGGGGTCTCGGTATGTAAAGACGGTCACCCATCCACAGACCAACCGCGGCAAGTGTAGCTTAACCTGATCGATCGACCTGTGCGGCTGTTATTATTTAGCCACGGGCCCCTCTCCATTATTATTTTAATGCTTATCGAAAATTATAAAGTCGTCAATCACCTTTGGTGAAATGTAACCGTGAAGTGGTGCTCTTAGGCCTGAGTTCACCAACATTCAAACCCACCGGTTAGGTATTTAAACAGTTGGCTTATGTCAAATTTCCTAAGGAAATTTTAAATATAGAACTAATTAAATATTTAATCAGTTGATTTAAATGTTGGTGAACCCAAGCCTTAAGCTGTTACTTTTTTGTTTTTCTTAGTGGTGCCTCATCATCATCAGCATACAACAGTCCACTGCTGGATATAGACCTCTCCAGTTGCACGCCATTCAGTTTAATTCTCGGCATCTCTCATCCAGCTGCTACCAGCCGCCCTGCAAAGATCATCGCTTCACCTAGCCTGAGGGTTCTACCTAACGATTGCTGATTCGCGGTTTCCCTTCAAGAACATGGTATATCGCTAATATGGTGTATATTAGCCGTATGTAGGCACCAGCCTATAATATTTATATACATTTGTCCACTACTAGGGTGCTATTGGTTAAGTTGGTTAATCTTATTACGTGCATGAAGCTTAGAACTGTCCAAAATGACTAAGGAGTGGCCCAGATTCAGCATTGACTGACTTTTTAAGAAATTCATTGAAGTAATAAAATAATCACTTCATTTAATTAAAACTTGAAATGGTTCAGTGCTCACTCCGTTAGACTTTTTCCATGTTATTTCCATTGCCAGGACATATTCCGATTTCCCCAGGGCCAATAAAATAAATAAGGGTGCTACTTGTTGAAAACGACCCTACTTCTTGGAACAGGGCTTGTAATAAAACTTGTGAGATTAACAACTAAGAACTCACATTAGACGCGTGTTAGCCAAAATATGGGCAACCACAAAAATACGCAAGAGTTAAACAGGTCTTTCCTCGATATTTTTCTAGAAGCTACAAATCAGTAGTTGTATTATGTCATATATTCAGAACTAAGGTTCGTTAAAAAGATAGAGTAGGAGGTCATGAAACCTGTTTATCCAAAAATATTAATAATCTTTGACAAAAGTCTGTTTAATTCTGATATTTCCGATTTTGTATCCAATTGCTCTTGGATCCTACGTTTGAAATCAATTTTTTTCCAGACCTGGCCTTGGATAGAATTACAATTAGACTCATGTTTCCAGTTCCCAGACAAGTCTGAAAATAACTAGACCATTACATTGGATGAAGTAAAAAAGTTATTCTATTACGCGGGTAAAAGACGCGAAAGGGATCCAGTGTCTTATTTTAATGGCTGCCGTAATTATGCCACATAATTATCCTTTATGTAAATAACTCTTGTTACATGACCTGATGAACGTAAATAATGCTTAATTATTCTCATTTCGATGTACATTAACTTTTAATGAGTTCACCTAAAATTATTTTTATAAAATGTGAAAGCTCTGCAGTCATTACGAGGGAAGCTCCAAAGGAAGTCTATGAAAATTCAAATTTTGTTCAGTTTCTTTTTGCAATTCAATTCAATTTGCAGGTCAGTTTCAGGTTGTATTTTGAACAAAATATGATTTGTGTCCGTAACAATTATGTATTTACATAATTATAATGATTAAAATCAATACAACCCTCTCAGTTCATTTAATCCTATTGATTGATATTTCACGGAAATAGTCGTTCAATAGGATTAACTAATGGTTTATGGTTATTTCGTTTATCATGACATGACTTTAATTAAATCTCGCAGAACAGAGTTTGGAGAGACTGTAGTGCAACTTCATACCTTTTAAGAGTTATTGAAATAGTAGCTTTTATAAGGTGATGTTGGCTATTGTGTAAAATAAACAATTCTATTCTGTAAACTCAACTCCGGTGAAAACTTAATGAAGTCTAGTGATTGCGAGTGATGCTACACCATCGTGTAAGAAGCTTTTAAGAAAGTATTGTATAAATGAAACCAAATAGGTATGTAAGTTTTATTAACAGAATAAACTTACTTATTGTATGGGGGAGCACTCTATCCTCTTCCCAAGACAGTATATTCTGAGACTAATTATTTCTCTCTTCGAACTTTCTCATTAGTATGATTATGATACTGTCTCCTCAAGAAAGTTATTAGGAAAGTCTGTGACATTCAGCTCAGGAACAGACGTTTTCAATCTGAAATTACAGACGGTCAGAACAGAATTGGAATCATTAATGAGCTGGTTGTTACTAATACAATACTAATTTAATTACGTTCAGACAGGTTAGGTTTGTGACTTCATTTTGTTACTGAATTCTATATATACTTAGTAAATATAAAACAGAGGGGCTCGTGGCAAAATAATAACAGCCGCACGGGTCGATCGATCAGGTTAAGCTAAGCTTGCAGCGGTCGGTCCGTGGATGGGTGACCATCTTTACATACCGAGAACTAGTATCAATACAGTACGTAGTCACCTGAATGTCATTCTCTAGATATTTCTAGTGTATGTAAACCATATACACCAAGCAGGTTTACAAGGTCACCTTGCCCTTTATGCAGACGATACAGGCCTATTTTATTTTGGAGACAACATCAATGATATCACAAAAAATGGCCAAGATGATTTAAATATACTACAGAATTGATACCAGTGTAATCTTTTAACTATTAACGCCTCTAAAACCTCATACATAATATTATGTGCGAAAAACAAAAAGCTCCTAACTAACCTAACCTAACTACCCAAATCTAAGCATTAACGGAGAAGTACTAACAAGGACCGATCAAGAAAAATCTAATCAAGAAAGATCTGTTTTAACTGTAATAAAACTATAAGATTCAACATCTTGACAAGTTTTTGACATTTGTTTGACGCCGAGATGAGACTGCGACTAGCGTTTTAAGTTACGAGAATTGGCCTTCTGATAGAAGTCAGTAGTAATAGGCCATGTAATCGTTAAATTGTAAAGCAATATCTCTTACCGCGACTTCGTCCGCGTGATATTTCTTGCTCCCCCGACCCACCCCGTCGCATTACATCGCTTGCCCGCGCTATTACTTCGTTTTCGCTAAGCGGTCTTTCTGACTGTCAACTAGCCTATTAGCTTTTATCAAAAATTGGGCTATAAAATGCAAAAATATTTTTTCAAATCCAACTGGTAATTCCAGAGATGCTTTCAAACAAACAAAACATGAACAAAAACAAACAAACTCTTCAGTTTTATTATATTAGTATAGATACGAGTATCTCTCGAGAATTTTTCCCTTGATAAGAGCAGGTTAACTCGAGACAGAGTTTATTTTTTGAGGCAAAAAACAAATAAAGATCCTATAATTGTCTTGAGGTTTTGAGAGCCCCATTCTAACATTTTGCTATAATAAGATCTCGAAATTAAGTAATGTTACTACCTACTGGGTCCCCAGAGGTTATAGCAAAAGTAGACAATGTGGAGATTTCACATTAGCATTTGTCCAGAATTGCAGTGCATTGCAGTGCATTGCAGTGAGCAGTGGTGGCCAAGTGGTAACGGCCGCGACTTACGAGTTGTAGGTCGTAGGTTCGAACCCAGACAGGCGCTTTACTTTGTGTAAATTATTTCATCACCACTGCTCACAAAACGGTGAAGGAAAACATCGTGAGGAAACCGGCATGTCCTAGAACCAAAAATTCGAAGACATGTGACATCTACCAACCCGCACTGGGCCCGCGTGGTGGATTACGGCCCACTCCCTCTCGCTGAGAGGAGGCCTGTGTCCCAGCAGTGGGAACATTATAGGCTGATGATGATGATGATGATGATTTGTCCAGAATACCTAGATGTTTGTTTAATGAAAACAAGATAATAATGGGTTTATTTATAAACCAAGGTAGCACGTCCATGATATTACGTATGTTTTATTATAGAAGCATGACGGTTGATTTACCACTACACAAGGGTGCTAGTTTTTTTGATATGCGACCGTTGTGCTGTTTTTTGTTTATAAACTACCACAGCGCCCCGCGGTTTCACCCGCATAAGTGTTGATGGCGTTCGAAAGACACGTGACGCAATCTATTATCATAATAACGTTATTGTTGTTTTCCTCGGCAACAGCACTTTTTCGGGATGACAGGTACCCAATGACCGTTTCTGTACACCTTATATGCACAACACAACACAACGTATATGCAAAATTTCAGGATGATCGGTTCAGTGGTTTAGGCGTGAAAAGGTAACAAACAAACTTACTTTCGCATTTATGATATTACTAGCTTCCTCTCGCAGCTTCGCCCGCAAGGTATGTCGATAAAAACTATCCTATGTCCCTCCCCGGGATGCAATCTATCTCTCTGCCACATTTTATCGCAATCCTTTCAGTGGTTTAGGCGTGAAAAGGTAACACAGACAGACAGAGTTACTTTCGAATTTATAATATTAGTATGGATATATATATATATGTATATATAGTTAGGATATTTTTTTTTAGGATGGGAAATCATCAATTGACCTCTCCCGCTCTGGGTGGAGCGGAAGGGAGTGTCAGACTCTTACTGACTAAAACCCACCCGTGTTCCTTTCTTAGCCCTTTATGTTCCGGGCCAGCGGTAACCCTTTCGGACAATCCCGCTGACCCGGCAGGCTTCGGCCTTGACGGGCCCCTTCAATTGATGCTGACATCTCATTGAGGTGGGCGTGGAACACGTACGCGCCGTCCGGCATGGGCCTGGTCTTGATCGGACGGTGAGCTACCCATTACTCTCCGCCCGCAGGCCCGCACCTACGGTGGCCGGAAGTCATCGCGCGGCTCCCGACTCCCGGAGCGTCTCCCGCGGCGGCTGGGACGGGAGGCTCTCTCCCTCAGCCGTCCCGCCGCCTCCTTCGCTAGCATGACTGCTTCGCAGAAGGAGGCAACTGCCCCCCACTCCCTCTCGCCCCGGACCATGACTTGAACCAGGGAGGCTTGCCGCCTCGCCCGAGATCGTGCGGTAGCCCCGGAATATAGTTAGGATTAGGTAAACTAACGGCAACTGGTAAAAAGTATTAAGTTTTAGAGAGTGGTATGAATCGTCGGGATTGTTAGAAATAAGAGCCAGGTTATGTTTTAAATACTTGAAAATTATATTTTTTGGTTTTTAATTGCATTAATTACAGCGAATCTTGCCTATTTAGCTGCGTTGTCGGTTACACATTTATACATCAGTCAGGTTAATGTCGCGGTCAACTTTCATGTTCAGGTCGGTGTCTACAAAGTACGTGTCCGCCTCGATGGGAGTCCACTCCACCCTGTTGTAGTTCTTCAGCACCCAGCGGTTCCACCTGGTCTTCATGTCACACGTCGTCTTCTTGTGGAATATCTTTACATCCACAAACTTCATGTTAGGTGTGAAGAAGTTTCCAACATCAATGCGACGATCGAAGGGGAAGCCAAGAGGCATCTTGTCCAAAAGGACGGTTGACCTGAAGTCGATCATGAGATCTTTGCGGTTCACGTCTAAGACGTTGATGTCAACATTGTCGACCATTTTCAATGGTGTCACAATGACGTAGACAATCATGTCCATACCTCCAACCCAACCCTTAGGAAGCAGAAGCCTGGTGGGGAAACCAGTGTGGTAGTTTCTCAAGTCTTTGATTAAGAAGTCACGCATATCAGTGATGGACTCAACCTTCTTCATCAAATCGCGGGTCATAATGCGGTCCTGGACAAGGTTGTGCATGTCATGAGAATTCCTGACGATTGTGTTCTTGCCAGTTGTCAGTTTGTATAGGAAGGTATCTAATTCAACGAAGTTAAGGCGGTTGATGTTGATATCAATAAGACGGCCCATCTTGTCCTTTTTCGGTCCTAGGAACACCCTTACGACACAGTCGACTGTCTTGTCAGATATTACGTCGACGGTGACCTTGAAGGGCTGGTGATTGAGGCGGCGTTTGCGAACCAAAAATTTCATGTCAGTTTTGGTCTTTTTAATTTCTTCTTCAGTCATGAGCACGGCGTTGGTCATGTCCATCAGATAGTCATCAAAGTAAGTGACGAGCTTGTCAACCACTACATTGTCGATCTTCACACCGGAGAAGTAAAGGTCCTCTTTAGTGTACACGGGTAGACGCAGCTTGAACAAGCATACCAAGTCGATGATGCGTTTCTGCAGCATGTAGAATAGTGGATCACGAAGTGCCGTCTGGTATTGGTCCAGGATGGAAGGAACAACGAAATACCTGTAAAAAGTAATAAAAAGTTTTACAACTTCTTTTTTTATAAATCTAGATAATTGCACTCTATTTTGTAAGAAAAATCGTTACTTACTTGTCAGAATACATAGTGTCAAGACCAAGGGCGGCCTTCATGACGATCAACAGGTAGCGGTAAGAGTCAACGACGGTCTTGTCCACATCCAGCTTGTCGATTTTACCGAAGATAAGTTTTCCTAGAACTTCTATATCTTCAGTCTTGGTCAGTTCAAGCCTCAAACCGTTAATCTAAAAATCAAAGTAATTTTGATTAGTCTCAATTTGATTTTACTTTTTACAAATGTTAAATCCCATTTGCAGTTGTTGAAAATACTCACTTCTATGAATCCCTTGATAATAGCCGTTCTGATAATCTTCTCATACTCGTCGCACAAACGGATGACGTCAAGGTTGGTGTCGCGAGTAATAACGTAGTTGTCGAATCTTACTGGGAACTCTACACCGTTGTGCAGTTTCATCCACGGCCAGTATCCCTTCTTAATAGTTTTGTCCCACGAGAAGTCCTTAATCTTACCTAATCCATTGGATAAACGCTCCAAGTAGTACCTGGCAAGGATCTGTTGGTACATATACACTGTCAGCTCAAAACGCCTCATCTTCAGTTTGTCCATTAATCTGTCCTTCATCCAGAATGGATAGTCAATGTGGAAGTAGTAGAAGTAACTATTAAGGTCGATATCTTCTGTGAAGTAGCGGAGTTTGTCTTCATCGTTGAGGTAGACACGTTTGTCGTAGATGTTCTCATCGATTATGTAAACATCCTTGTCTGTCTTCTTGATTCCGTAGAAGTCGCACAGTTTCGTGTCCAGAA